>JAQGBX010001195.1:0-26702 GCA_034698745.1 Megaphyllum sjaelandicum | reverse complement strand
TACTTTAAGCGATTTTCAGTTAGCCGGTTTCACATAACACACAAAACTTATGACAAAAGTTCAGGGCTTGAACATTTTTTTTTCATTTAGGCGGGTTTCGCTTATCCGAATTCGACTGTACGTTATTTACCCAAATTGCAGCTTTGCGATTTGCATCTTTCATGAATTTATTGCTGCAACACTAGAACGGCACAAATAAATTAAACAAAAATAACTTCCTCGTTTGAAGTGTCAATGAATTGCGAATTTCATATACACCAAATTTGACTGGAAAGAGCGAGTATAGACTAATATCTCGGAGAAATATAGGTATTGGGTTGACCCACAAATCAAAAATTAAGGAATGAAAATATCGTAGATTATCGCGATATCTTGAGGGCTAACTTACGTCGCATAATTAGAGTTTAACCACGAGTTCTTTTATCTTTTGGGTATCAAAAACTCAACGGGTTCTGTTTTTAGGCGAAATTAATAATTCGATGAATTTCCTAATGGAATGTGATTCAAAATGGAACTGCAATTGTTCATTAATAATGACATTACCTACAGAAATGTTGCATCATTCACTTTAATTACACTTCAACCTTACACGATCGTTTGAAATGACTATTTTGGCTTAGAAACGCGTATCTAATGCGTACAGCAATAACGACCTTTCGCAATCATTCTGCGCATGCGCGTACACGCAGTTGCGCGAATTGGAAATACGAGAGAAGAATGCGTGGCGCACTAAATTTAAGTGTTGTCTATGGGGAGGAAGAAGGATGAACCTATATTGTCAATAGTAATGATCATATTAAAGATGGGGGAAACCTAATGGTCAAAATACTAATGACAGGATTAGTGATGCGGGCAATCTGTACAGTCATTACTTGTAACGTTATCCACAACCACGTCCCTAATTACCAAATCACGCCGCAGTAATGAGGCCAAAATCCGGATTTTCATCATTCCACATATTTTCTCACCCTACACCATCATTCTTAACGTCACTCTCAGAAGGCTGTGACAGTATTAATAAACGTGTACAGTTCGCTTTACGAAGAGGCCAAATGCTTTATTACTGGAATCTATAAAAGAGAGTTTAAAAAACTTGACAAATTTGTAGATTCCAGCAAGTTGTTTACCTGCTCAGGGACGTTGAATGACATAAATAAGTCCCAATTACGACCGAATTACCAGTGAACGAGGACGTGTATGAGGAGAGCAAGGGGGTGGTGACCCTAGTGGGAGAATGGTTAAACTATTTCCTAAAATAAAGACTTTTAAAAATTCAAAAAAACGCAGAGATTCTCGGAAAACGGCAGTACGTCCACCCAATATAAAACCTTATGTAGCTCAGAGGGCGCGGCAGGAGGAGGGGAGGGTGGGTAAAACACCTTGGAGAGGGGGGTACAGTTAACAGGGAAAAGGGACACGAAGTTGGCCACGTGTCCCTCGTCCAATCTCTGGCAAATAAAAACTCGAGGGTCGCTCTGTTACCCCCCTCTTTGGGGTAACGAGCAGCACGTTCCCATATAACCCCCTTCACCCCCTTGTTTCAGCGACGCGGATTCTGACATCCGCTGTTGACCTTTGCACCATTGAATTATTCGATTTTGGGCAGTTCGTCTCAAAGGTGACCACTCCGAACGCGTTAAAACCATTCAATTTGACTGCTCCGAAGTGACCCATCCACGCATTAGTGGCCAGAGGTCTCACGCCGGACAAAGGCACAATGGCCAAAGTGACCCGAGCCGTTGACCCTTTACAGCAATACCGCTTCATTACAGCTAACCCCTGACCTTTGTTTAGACGCCACGATGAATGCATTAAATAAATCTTTCATTTCTGGGGCTGGACCCGAGGACGGAGGGGGCGAACACGGTTCACCAAATTCGTTATTAACTATGAAAACGAGGTGGACACTGGTCACCCACCCCCGTTTGATGAACGTTTGCAGATGCTCACCTCTGCAACACACTTGCAGCGTGTGCCTCAAATGAACAAGAATGAATAACCCTGCAAATCATTACACATGAAAATCTGGACTTCCGGAGTCTTTCTGGGCTAAATTTGACTATTTTGATATTCACATAATAAGCAACTTTGCATCGACCGATATGTTCAAGGAATTCTACAATATGTTAATTTGGTATTTTATAATTTTTTGAAATTTCTCACAAATATAATAAAGTACTTAAAACAAGCATGTTTTTGTCACATGGTCCAGTAGGCTACAGTATATCTAACAACAACCTCCAGAGGTACCGTACATGCGTGGCTACTTAAAAGTAACCAACAAGAAGCGTGTATTTGTCACATCGTCCATGCAATACAGTACAGTACATGCACTTCAGTATTTAAAGACCTGCCTCCAGAGGTTCATGGGAAGCAAATTTAAAGTAACAAACCAGAATAAGCATGCCTTTGTCACATCGTCCACGGAATACTTCACTGTAGTATAGCTAAGAACAGTCTCCAGAGGTTCATGAGTGGCTACTTCCAAGTATAACCAACATGGAACCGTTCATATTTTCCACGTACTTTATGGGTGGCCTTTATCGCTACAAATGGGGGCAACAACGTTATCCGGTTACGATTTTTCCGAGAACGTCAGCTTTTGCCAAACATTCCTAGAAGCCATTTGTCGTCCTGGTGGCGACTAGGGCCAAGAGCGCCATTACTCCGATTATAAAATCATTAAATTATTACGCGACGTATAGTTAAAAACGGAGATAAAACAAATCCCCAGAGTGGTCCCATTGCAGGGGGATTTAATTGGCGCCTCCATCTGCCGTGCCTATGCACGGGCATGAGGGGGAGTGGGTCGGGGTCAAGGGGTCAGGGGGAGCAGATTACTGCTTGTTCACTTCACACGACGGGGGCATGAAACACACTATTTACACATGACTAACTTTTAATAGATTAATCTCGGTGAAGCGGAACTGGCAGACGGGTGGGGATGCGCCTAGCGGCCATTGTTGGCAACCCCCGCTAGGGTCCGGGTTCAGACCCCGCGCTGATTAGCATACATTCAAGGGCTCTAATTTGGTGGGGAAAATCGCGGAGCGGGCACACTCTAAAGGCACCATATAGGAGACTTCCCCAATAAGACACGCAATAGCCGAATTCCCGGAAATCCAAAATGGCGCGAATGGTGATGCCGCTCATGGCACGTGCTCCTCGTTTTATGAGACACTCCCCCTATTACCATAGGTAGGACTCCCAAATGCCCCACCGCCTGAAGGTGGCACCCACGTTCCCCTCCCGAAGAGATGCATTGCAGATTTGATTTTTTTGCAGCAAATTGCTCATCAGGGAGCCATTACGGAACAGGAAATAGTTTGAACACAATCTGGACGTCATCACCATCAGTACTGGCACTACTGGAGTAGTAGAGGACTGTCCAAGGCCGTGTAGCGACCAAGGCGAAGGCTGCAGATGGGGGAATAAGTCAAGTTTTCAACTGTCTTTGCAAAAATGGTGACGGAACTGCCTCACCCTACATTTTGAAGTGTGCATGCGTGAAGCCTGTCGCAAGCAGAAATTCGGCTGAAATGCATCGCCACTTATCGAGAGCAGGATGCGGCAGATCGAAGTGCGCATGCGCAATGTCTGCAGCAGGCAGAATTCTCAAGATGCCGCCATTTTTTTCCCTTCCCAACATGAAAATGTCAAAATTTGTCCTCGTAATTAAAATGGCGACCATTGGTGGTTATTCATAAGGAACGCCTATTATATATACGCGCAATAAAGCGTTTGAAAAGTTTTCTTTGTTTACACAAAAGTGAGCGCGCCTCCTTATCCCACCTATCTCCTTAACCAGCCTTTTCACTATCGTAAACTTTTATGGGTACCATAAAGCGGGGTGGTGCACAATCGCCCTCCTGGACCAATCATTTTGAGGAAATTGTATATGATAGAAGAACAGAAAGATGATGCCAAAAAATCCCGTACACAAAAGAAAAACATGAAGGAATTTGCTCCTTGGTCGACATCTGGATCGACTAAGAAAAATGGGACTATATTATTAGTTCTTATTTCTTATCTGATTGCTTTCCTCGCTAGCTGGGTGGGAAGGAAGTGACGTATTTGTAAGCTTCCGCGACGGAAAAGGGGTCAACTACTAGCCCAGTCTTGCTCAGGTAGACAGAAATCCACGAATTAGAAATTAGGAACAACTTAGTGTTTACGCCACTTAATGTATGGCAGTGTTCCCCTAGAAATTCCATACGCAACTTTCCTGACTTTTCCAGGTTTTCAAACAAATTTCCTTGACCAATGACAAAGTCGAAATTGACATTTTCCAATGCTATCTATACGATTTCGCAAAATCTATACGGGACAATATTCAATTTTTGCTAAATTTACTGTATAGTGACAATGTTTAAAAATGTTCAAAATTAACGTACAGTGTAGTAAAATTTTGAAGAATTTACAAAATTAGCATGGAAAAATTTGATAGTTTGACGAATATTCGGAAAATGTGGAAAATTGCTGTGAAAATTTGTCCTCGGAATCTGCTGAAAATTTGACAAATCTGAATAAGGAAACAGTTTAAAATTTTGCAAATTTGTGCTGGAAAAGGTTGGAAATCTTGCAAATTTATATTACGAAAAGTTTGAAAACTTGTCCTCGAAAACTGTTGAAAATTTAGCAGATTTGTCCACTAAATTGGTGAAACGTTATCAGATTTTTCCTCTGAAATTAGCGGCAATTGGCAAAATTGAACTGGGAACATTTTAAAAAATTTACAAAGGAGCTCTGAGCTGACCACGTGGAAACATTAATTTTGAATTGTGACAACATTAATACTTTGAACTTCCCTGGCTTTTTCAAAATAAGTCATTGTTCTTTGACTTTTCTAGACATGCAAGTTCCCTGGCATTTCCAGATTTTCCAGGTCTGGGGGAACCCTGCACCTATAGTAAACAACAAAATGTCAAAAGTTTCTACCTATCGTAATTTGTTGCTCGAAATAACTGCAGATTCATGTAAGATTCAAAAAGCATTTCCTCAACGTTTATTTCGCCGATTATGTTCATAAATAGAATTAACATATGCCCGCCTATAAAAGATAATTAATGCACAAATAATGGGGCACATAAAAATCCCCGACATTAATTTCGTTTTAACTGTTTCCGATAAATGATTCCGCGGTGATTCGTCCTTCGAATATTATTTGAACGATGATTTATGACCCTCGTTAGCTCGTTTTTTCCCCTAAATTAAAATGTCCCCTACACGAGGGTCCCCCCGCACCAATAAAACCTTCGTATGTAAAAAAAGCCTAATCAGGACTTAAAATGTAAACCCACCTTTTGTCCGAAATGTAAAATTTCAATCTTTGTCCCGCATCACTAGTTTCATTTCCTGAACTTTTTCATTTTTTTTTCATTTAAGAACCGAGGGGTAAAAGGGGGTATAAAAGAAAGGGGTAGACGATACGGCAGGTGTCAATCTCGCAGTGTCCATCTCGTATTCATCCCCCACCCCCAGCGCCCCTCCCTCGTCCTCCTGCAGTCCATTTCTTGGAAGCAATTTTCGGAAAGGTCAAGAACCCTCGGTCATCCCTTTGGGCACGCATACCTCGTGTTTTTCAGTCCTTTATACCCCCAGTTTCTCAGATGTGACATCGAAGTGACATATAAAAATAAATCTTTTTTTTCCTCCACCTAACTCGTTTACTAATAAAGATTTACTAGTTCTGAATGGACATAAAAATAAATATGGACCCAGTGGACGAACCGTATTATCTTATCAGAGGGAAATAAAACTACTTGTTTAATAGGAAATAATTGTCACGACGAATTCATAACAGGTGTGAACGAAATTTCAATCATGGGACGAAACTTTTTTGGGTAATTAATGTTTGGATCTTTGGACAAAACTGGAGAAAAACTGACCGGCAGACGTACATAAAATGGCAATAACAATAACACGGACCTACTAAGATATTCAGCTGTCGTTAAAATCCCCACTCATTAATTTTTTGAAATTAGATATGTTCACCCACTTAGAAGTATCTCCTTTTAGTCCGTTTAATGTTCGAACAGTGGCCATTTTATGCAGTTTTAACCGTTTTCCGCATTGCGTTCCATTCCGTAAAAATGTTTTATGCTCTTGGCAAATTGGGTTCATCAAAAATCAAAATTTCGATTTAGTAATGAACGATGTAATGGAGGCCATTTGATACTACCGTATTTATCAGTAAAGTAAACATTTACGATCTTTAAGTTATTGCAATTGGTGCCAAAACATACAGGTGCCGGATTCAGATAGTTTTACAGGAGTAAATTTTGACGTATAAAACTACATCTTTTCCCGGATTAAGGGGATAGTTTTAGAGTTTCGAATGTCTTAAAATGTCCGAAAAATGGGTCATTTTTATTGAATGACGTCAGCCATTCAAATTCGGACGATGACGTTATTTGTTAAATTATGATGACGACGTCATTTGTTAAATTATGATGATTGTTAAATTATGATAATGACGTCATCATTACTATACAGCCCCAGATGTAGTAGATCTACGTTTACAAATTGTAGCCTCAAGTGTCTCTTTTTTGTACACCATTTTTTCAAAAAGAAACATCAAAACTTTGAGAAATGCATAGATTAGCACCAGAATCAATTTTACCTTCTCAACACTAGGGCGCGTCTGTAGTTTACACATTCTTTTTTTAATCTACAGTATAAATGCACTATTTACCATCGTCCGAATGCACCATTTTACCCGCTTTAAGCGGGTAAAAACCGATCAAAGTCAAACGCCTACAAGCCTACATTTTCAAAAAGAATTTGGATAAGTGAAATAATATATAGGATTCCATTAAACATGTGTTGAATCGTGTTTTTAAAGTGTGTAAACCAGACTCTTACTTCAATCATAAACTGTCAACCACGTTATGTTCACAGTAACTATTTCCCCCTTTTTCTGAGGCCTGCGTTATTTGCAAAGTTTTCCACCAGAGCTGTTAGGAGACAAAAACCAGAAACCTTATGTTCTTCAAAACTATATGAAGATTTTTCATCTTCCTCAACTTTGCGTATTTATTTTCTTACAAAACGTAGAGGTTTTTAGCCTTATACAAAAATTGCACCCCCAACGCACTCCCAAAAAGTACTTTTCAAAACGCCGCTAAAAATACAGTCATAAAACCGCGTACCAATTTCGTTATGTTTTTAACTGTCAACAGTTGGCTGTTTCTTAACAGACGGAGGTTTTTTTTTGCGTGCATGGTTTCGTACACGCATTAATGTTTACAATATTTAAAAAAATATTATGACTAGACCATGCACCCAATTTGGTTTATAAAACGGGGATGTCGGCACTGCCAGCAATTATAATGCATGCAAATCAGAATAATGAAGGTTAGTCATAAATCGGAACAATGGAAACTGGTACACTTTTGAGTGTTCAAATATTAATCAGATAACATTCACTGCACATGCAACACGTGGCTCCACATATAGCAGTTTAAACAATGCAGACACCATGTAGAATTTGAAGACAGACCGATTTTATTCATTAAATTTAACTGATCATTACTTGGGGGGGAGAAACTAAAAAAGGGTTCCCCAGAAATTGCGCTTTTAATTTCCCTGGCTTTTCCAGGTTTTTAAACAAATTTCCATGACCAATGACAATTAATGTCAAAATTGACAATTTTATTCAATATTTTGGATAGTTTACTAATGACAATTTTGAAAATTTTACTAATTTGTATTCAGAAAATGTTGAAAGTTTTGCAAATTTTTACTCGAGAAATGTTGAACATGTTTACAATTTGTACATGTACTCTAAAAAGTTGGAGAATTTTGAAAATTTCTCTTCGCATCTGTTGAGAAATTTTCAAATTTGCTGAAAAACGTTATCAATTTGGCGAATCTTATAGTAAAGTTTGAACATTTTTGCAAATTTGCCTCGAAAGCTGTTAAAAATTTTGAAAATTTGTACTAGGAACATTTAGAAAAGTTTTCAGATGGTCCCTGAGGGTGACGTAGAAGCTCTAATTTTGGATTATGACACAAGATTAATGTGTTAAATTTCCCTGACTTTTTTCAAAATCAAGTCATACTTCCCTGACTTTTCCAGACATGTTCAACTTCCTTGATGGGGGAAACCCGCAAACTTTTAACTCGCAGAATATTACTCAACGGATTGAAATGCACATTAGTAAAATAGAACTAACTATATACATATATGCAAAACTTAAAAAATGCACTTTGTTCGCTTTGATGCGGTACATGCATACAAAAGTTCACAAATGGTTCGTAAAGTTTATATAAATTTATAAGAAAACGTAAAAGCAGACGTTAAAAAAAGCTTACTTTATACGAAATTCTAAATGGTAGAACCAAATAATAACTTTGCAGGAAATGACAAAGCATTAAATGCGACTCAAAAGGGCAGAACATTTCTCCGGGTGACAATATTAAAGTCATTCATTTCAACTTATTTGTGTTCATCGAAATGTGGCGATTAACAAAAGAATTTTAAAGGAAAAAAATCTGAGCAAAAATGTCAGAACGTTTAAATTCGCCTTGAGGTATAACAAATAGATAATCCAAAAGAACTACGAGACGAATTAAAAACCGCACAATTAGATCACATGTAATGGAAACTACTTTTAAGGAAATTTTTATTTTCATTAAAAAAATTAAAGCTTATTGCCTCATTAAAACCACTGAAATTTCTTCCCGCCGAGATTTATTTTAACTTCCCAGACACTTCTTCAGGTTTTTAAACAAATTTCCAGGATCAATGACAATGCCAAAATTGGCATATGCTAATGACAAAACTTAATATTTTGCAACATTTACTAATGACAATTAACAAAGAAATATTGTGAATTTTTTTGAAAATTTGTATTCGGATAATGCAGAAGATTTTGCCAATTTATTCTCGGAATAGGTTAAAAACTTTGTAAATATACCTCGGAATAGGTGGAAAAGTTTCCAAATTTGCACTTCGAAAATTTAAAAAATATTACAAAGGGCCCTCAGCTTACCACGTGAAAACATTAATTTTAGATTGTGAATTTCCCTGACTTTTTCAAACTAATCCTTCTTCCCTTACTTTAAAGGGTTTTCAGGTCTGGGAAACCCTGTTTCATCTCGTGTAAAAATTTGATTTAATTACAGTATTAACAAAAGTTGGATTTTATTTAAACAATACCAGGAATAGGTCAAGTTGGTTTACGACCATTAGTAATCAGGGTGGCCACAATATTTTCATTTTCCTGAATTTTCCCTGACTAAAATCCAAAATTTCCTGACCAAAACTTACATGTGCTCGTTAATACATATCAATTTTTTTGTCATAATAAAAATTAAATAATTGCAATGAGAAGCTTGGCAAAACACTAGATTTTGTTAAAAGTCTAGCTGAAGAGGATTGGTGACTGAGTGATTGGATAGCATTTTGATTTTATTTGGGAAAATGTCCCTGACATTTCCATGACTTCCATGACCACTTTTTTCCCCTGACTTCCCTGGCCTGTGGCCACCCTGATAATATATCTAGGCCGTTTCTAAACGTTTTATGACCTAAGGGACTAGCCTAAAAAAGTACACTTCTACAAATAGCATGGCGGTTTTTTTGTTGCATTTTTTGCAAGAAATGGCTCTTTAAAACTCATGTTTCGAATGTCGCTTTGGATGGTTAGGTTTTGTGTGAAAATGAGTTCAATTTTAATTATCAATGTGTACTTTTTCACAAAAAAACACTAAAGCTTAACACGCTCTTGACCATGAGAAAAACCGCAACATGACAATCCATTCGCAAATGTATCAAAACGCACGATAAATTCAAAAATACCTCATTGACATGATGACTCATGAAATTTAAATTTCGTCACCCACAATTTTTAACAAAACCATTTCAAGTTTTCAACGAGCCATTTGTTTCAATTTCTGAACAAATGCATAGAGGGTAAAATTAAATGTCATGATATTACTCACATCTAAATAAACATTCCTCGTGATACATTTAAAATGCATTTTTTAAAATACAAAATATATTTACAAAGTCATTTACTATAATATATTTTTTAAAGTATGTTAAGTTTCTTGATATATATTATAAATATATTTAAAAGGATAACTTGCAATGCACTATACAAATCTATTTAGTTAAAAAAAAGTTCAACGATGCATTTAAAAAAGCATTATTCAATGATGCAATATGAATAAATACGTATTTAAAAAGATTATAAAACATTTCCATTTATTTACAAATAGGTTTTGAGTATATTATTCACATACATTTAGAAAACCGTATCACAAATAAATATTTTACTAAATATATTTAAATTATATTTGAAATCAGAAAAACATTTGGACTAACGAGTCGAAATTTGAAAATATATATTTTTTTTCTTTATGAATTTGTAACTGCATTTGCATAGTACAATAGAAATTACTTAACATGTGATTTCAAAATACCTTGTGAAATACCACTTCAAGAATGCAATTTTTGGAAATTTTTAAATACATTTTAAAATATACTTGCATGTATACTATATAATAATATATTTGCACTATATTTAGAAATAATTCAGATGTTCCAATCTACAACTTTTAAATTTTACAGCCAAAAACATTTTTATTAAAAAACATCCATTTATGAAGAAATATTTCTGAAGCTTTTTTTCGATAAAGCTAGCATTGGCCTAAGTATAGTAAAAAAAAGTACTCATCAATACATGCAAAACCAAAAATTTAGGTTTTTTTTTCGTAGTTTTTTTTACCCCCACAGAGTCATGAATTTAAACAATTATGTTTTGAAAAGATTATAAAATGTCAAGTTGACCATATTGGACGATTTTAAAATGCAACTCAACGTACATTTCTTCACTTTCTCTCAAAAAACTGCCCCACCTAGTGGCAAAAAACTACAGCCGCCCAAATGTTTACTGTCTTTCACGCGCCAGTGCCTCAAAAGCATCCTCGCCCCCTATTTTTAAAGTAAACGTAAAAAAATAATAATAAAAAATAAAACAAAAAAACAAGCGCTTGAAATAGACAAACTCTCCGTGTGAGTTGTTTAATACTCTCGAAATAATGGTTTTTAGGAGTCGTTTTTTTTTTTCTTGAAGTGTTATCTTTATAAAGTTGTTTCAACAATTAGTTCTTCAACTTTGAGGTGGCCATTTTAGCGTTAAGGAAAAGGCAGGGGAAAAAGAGCGGTGTGGATGGTGCAACAGAGCTCCTCAACCTGAAGAACCCTTATTGGATTTCTTAAAACTCAAATGAAAAAGGTGTGTTAAAGAAACAACCAGAAAACAGCTAATACAGAATACGTATAACAGGGTTCCCTCAGAATTTTTATTTTAAACTTCCCTGACTTTTCCAGGTTTTTAAACAAATTTCCCTGACCAAGACAATTTCAAAATCAGCATATGCCAATGATATCCACGATTTCAAAATTGACACATGTGAAAATGTTCAATATATTGAAAAATTTAATAATGAACAATTTTGAACAATTTACAATATTAGCGAGAGAAAATGTTTCCATGTTCTCGGAGATTGTTGAGATTTCTGCAAATTTGTCCAATTTTATAAATTTGTTCTCGGATACTCTTCAAAATGTTGCAAATGTTCCCGGAGCTAACCATATAGAAGCATTAATTTTTGATTGTGGCAACATCAATACGTTGAATCTCCATGACTTTTTCACAATAAATCATTTTCTCTGACTTTTCCAGACATTTTTAAAGTTCCATGACTTTTTCACAATAATTCATTCTCCCTGACTTTTCCAGACATTTTTAAAGTTCCATGACTTTAACATACAATTTCACGTTCCCTAACTTTTCCGGGTTTTGGTGAATCCTGTATAGAGAGAAGTATTTTGTAATTCCTGAATTGATACAATGTGTCCGAACTAAGCTCGATTGATCTGTAATTGAGTCATTAATTTCAAATCAAAAATATCCAAAACGTGACCAAAATTTCTCATTTTTTGTACTAATGTACGTGTTAAATCAGTCAATTAAATTACTGGCAACATACGACCTTGTACCACGTGAAAAACAAAAAGCAGTTAGGTTGGTTTAAACATTACCATGGCTGTCCACTTAAGTCAATGCGGCATGGTACAAATAAAAGCGAGCACGCCCCCTAACGGTACAATACCGCACACGCGGCGCCATTGCAGAGGTGCTACAACAAACACCATGTCCATTTGAGAACATCTTCCAAATTAAGATGGCAGATTCAGGGTGGCATAAATCACGCATGGTCAAGAACTGGCCATCACTTCAGGCGTCAGTGGCAATGAAGACTTAAATTACAAGAAAGCCCCTCTCTGTGGGGTCCTTGTTAGTCATTTTCCACGAAAAACCCTCCTCCATCAGGGTTCATCCGGCAAACTGCTTCGACCCAACAACTCTTCCATTCAACTGACCTTGGGTCACTCGGGTCGTTTTACCTGTCATACCATCCTCCAAATTTCTAAAACATGTCCCACCACCTGCCCTATTGTCACCCGTAACCTCTAACAACTTCTCGTCCTATTGCCACATATTATTGGACCTGGCCCTTGGGGCGAACCATAACACCCTCATGGCCATTGTCCGAGTCCACAAACCTGACAGGGGTCAAGAAATGGGAAATGGGCGGATTGGCAGAAGCGAGCCAACGGTCAGACGCCCATGAAGGACCATGAGGCCAGCCCAGGAGGGATGAAAAAAGTTACACCACTGAAGAGGGGGTAGAATGCCTTGGAAATCTTATAAAATATGACCATTGTTAGCAAAAAATGTTTATTACAGTTAAAACAGAGAAAGGGGCTTCGCGTCCCCCTCCTCTCTCTTTATTTATTTTTTTTTGGTTAAAAACTAAATGGTAGAGTATGACAAAAACTTTGGGACACCGTGACTCTTAAACCTGCAAGGGTTCCCTTCTAAACCGGGCTGGGAATGCACTTAATCTAACGTTGTTTACTGCCTCTACTAAATCTTTCTTAGACCAATCGAGTTTTAACCCATATGGTTGTTACATAACGTTTTTTTAAACCTTTAAAAGTTCCAAGATTGGATCTGACCCAGAATTCTACGAAATATACTCAATGAGTCACAGTTTAACACTCAGTTACTCGCGCTATTATCTGAGAGATACACGACAAATGTTTTGTTAATTAACTCTACGACAGTTTGCGTATTTAAACTGGGGTTTTGTCTATCAGCCTAAATCAGGGTCAGTGACATTTAAGGACATTTTGAGATTAAATGCATAATCATCTGTGATTGGAAAGAAAGGGTCTTGGTATCTGTCAGATACAGCGCGACTATTTGTGTTAATGTTCTAAATTCTTACAATTCTTTCGTTATTTCTACGTTTAACTAATATACGAGTGTAATGCATATTGCATATTATAATATTGCACCATTTCTTGTAATTAAACAGAAATTTAGAAATTCTGAAATTATTGAAGATGAATATGTAGATTTGTGAAAAGTTGCGTGATGTGCTCAGAAAACCGACCGGAAGTACAGCCACAACTGTAACATGAATCTTTAATTACAACTGTTTGTATTTAGTTTATCGTTCAAATTTTGATTAAAACGTAGTTCACATGTCCTTAAGCATAGCACTACATGTATTAAAGATGTTCTTTTTCTTAAATTAAACAACTTTAAACAACGATCGATCTAAATGAGTACATGACAGATGCAGCGTGGGCAGCCTCAGCAGAAAAGGAGGCGCGAGTAATGAAGTGTTAATAATCGTTTAGATTCAAGCTCCATCTATGGTGCATTCTTTCCAGATACAATGCTTGTTGGTAATATTAGAATATTATTTGCGAGGCGCCTATAAATGCAATTTTTTATTTGCTATTCTAAGAAATAAAACTAAATCTAGATTTCGTAAAAATTATTCGATTTGGAATTTTACATAAATGGTGTTATTTTTGATTTTTATCATTTTCCTCACATAATTGCAGAAAATTGTTTCTCCCATTTTAACCCCCTTCCATCTCCTCTTCCTCCTAGGTCCCCAATCGACGTCCCTCCCATGCAATTATTTCGAATTGCACTCGATCCAGCTTCCAGATGATCAATAACATGAGTTTGGATGTCCGGTAAATGTGCATTTGCTCCATATCTTTTTTCGTTCATTCACACGGTTTGTCACGAAAGTGCTTTTTGTGGATATTAATGGGTCATCGTCCATGGATTGTCCATTATGGCCCAAAGAAAGAAAGATTTTGATTTTTGACCGTTGATATCGCTCTTTAGGGGGTCGTTCATCGAAATGCGAACGGATTTACAGCGCGCACATTTAATTCGTGAAACTACTGCTGATGAAACAAGCTTCGTACCCGTGTTTCGTACACTTCTAAATAGATGTATTCTAAATTAACAATCCGTTACATCGTACTCGAGCCACCTTTTCAGCTGAGACTGCCCACGCTGTATCTGTCATATATTTATTTAGTTTCATATAAAGTTGTTTAATTTTAGAAAAAAAATAATGCTACTGAAGGAAATATAAACTATATTTCTGTGTTTTCATAAAAATATGTACATGTATAAGCTAAATCCAAACAGTGGTTGCATTTCCTATCGACACTAACGCACACTCGGATTTCTGGGCACACGCCCAGTATTATGTACAACATAATAATATACAATACAGTAGAACCTCTCTTGTATGAACCCTCTATTAAATGAACTGATCAGCACGTGGCTCCTGCCCACCTCATGTGCGTTTTTTGGCTGGCGCAGGCCTCATGCAACCTTGGGAAAATTAATTAAAAATTAATTCAAAAACGCAAAAGTTCCTCTTGTTTACAAAAACCAACCTAGGGCATGGATGAACAGTGATGTTTTTGCAGACTGGTATGATAACACGTTCATACTTTTCGATTTTTCGTTATATGAACTTTTGATTTTATGAACCACCTCTGGTCCCAATTAGTTCATATAAGAGAGGTTCTACTGTATATGGTGTATAAATGACACAAATAGTCGCGGTGTATCTCACGGATAAAAGGCTCTTTTAAATCACAGCTGATGATGCAATTAATCTCAAAATGCCCTTAAATGGCACTAACCTTGAATTAGGCAGATAAGAGGAAACCACAGTCTAAATATTCAAACTGTCGTCGAGTTATTTAAACAAAACATGTTTGGTGTATCTCTCAGATAACTGTGCGAATAACGGAGTGTTAAATCACCGATGCAACTTTTTTTGCTACAGCACAGGCAACCCATAATTAACCACTGCGATTGCAGTAACCGCTATCCATTTCATGCATTCATCATACATAACAGTCAATTACATGCTCTTTCTAAAGTTATCAGGGGTTTTACCAGTCAACCAGTAATATCCAACAAATGTATTTTTCAATGTTTTTCCAATTTAATCCAGTTTTCTCATAATTTCGATTATAAAATTTAACAGCATGGGGAACTTCCGTTGGGTAAATCATCGGGGATCAGTTACAAGTCCATTGGCGTGACCCCTAACGCTTTCCATCCGAACAGAAGGAGCAAGGACAAAGGGGGGACAAGGGGTCTGTAACGCTACGAGGTTCGTGTATTCATGGGAGTGTAACCCCCCTCCCCCTAATACATATATCTAATATTGCAGCGTGTTGGGGGTGCGATGGAAATTGTCTAAGTAGTGGGTGTTACAAATGATATCATAATTCGTTAACAACTGCCCTCAGTGACATAACGCAATTCCCCCCCTCTTCTGGAGCAGGAAAAAGATATTGCTTCAGCGCATTTCCTAGCGGGATTACAAGTTGTCCGAGCTGCCATTTTGACATTAGGTACGCCATTTTAGTGTCCGACTTCCCCGCAATTGCACCATCATTGTTGAGATCTCTCCCTTTTCCCCCCGTATTCGGCGCTCGCCAATGACACCTCCCTGAAGGACGCACTCTGATGGGATGCATCGAAAAGATGCCAGAAAAATGTGGACATGTTTTTGAATTCATATAAGCGTGTTTATGAAGAAACCATTCTTTGTCATCAAACAAATCTCACATGTGCATGGTTGCACATGATGGCCAACGTCTTCAACACCATGTTGTCCGTTGTTTGATCTGCAGAAAGTTGCCACAGATTTGCAACATTCACTTGTCTTTGGAAGATGTTTTCAGCGTCCAGTCAACTGGCGATTCTTCAAAATGTCCTGCTGTCTGACGCAAATTATACAGTAAAAAGAAATGTGGATGACATGCAAGGAAATCAAATCGGACATCTTTAGTCAGCTTATGCAGTAAATTAAACTTACAGAATAGTACCTTGTTCCGATCTTATTTCCTTTCAATGCTTTCTTTCAAATAATTGTCTAACATAAGATTTACAGCTTAAGCGAATGTTATTCCATGGAAATTCCCTTTCATTTTTTGACGTCTTTCCCCGATTTAATGGGATAGTTTGAGTTTCGAATGTCCTAAAATGTCCGATTGTAAGTCCGAAAAAATGCCCAATTAAATGGAAAAATACTTGCCGATTAAATTTTCAAAACAAATGCCCGGCTAAATATCCGGAAAAAAAGTTCATTTTAATTAATGACGTCATCAATTAACGTCAATATCAACATCAGTTATCGTCCGAATTAATTTAATCGCACATTTTGAGAATAATATTCGACTACATGTCCGATACAATGGGTAATTTTCATGACTAAGTCATTCATAAAAATTCTGATGATGAATGACATCATTCCTTAAAGTTTGTGACGCCATTCACAAGATTTTGATGATTACGTCATTCATAAAAATTCTGATGATGAACTCATTTATTAAAATTCGGATGATGACGTCACGTTCGAATCTTTCCTCCCATATAAAATGTGAAAAATTCAAAATGGCGGCTATCTAGATTTTACTTTTACCTTAAATAATTTGAATAACTACGTATTATTAATTGACCCATCATAAAGAGATACCTGTATTGATATTGCATGAGTAACAACATTCTTACTTGGAAGCACTCTCCCACAAACCATCCACGTACTTCTGAGAAGCCCCTTTCCAAAAACATCTCCAAAAAGCAGAAACATTTCAGTTTTCCCTCGCCCGCACCATTTGACCGGCCGTTTATTTATGATAGACATTAAATTATTGTAGCGGATCATCAACTTTCCATATGGGCCTTGCATAGGCACACAATGTACGTTGTACATAGAACGGGAGGGGGTAATGGAGGGGGGGGGGGGTGTTAAGATCCTATAGGTTTAAGCCATCGTTATTTGCGCGTTCATAAGGATTTCCAGCCCAATTTTCTCTTTTCTATTTGGCCACTACAATATTCTGCCGATGCTGCCATTTATATTTCGGCTTACTAGACCCATTTCTAGCTTGTTATGAAATAATCAGTAAAGTGCTTCAGACCACAGGGTTCATCCCTACATAGGCGACCAATGGCATATATGGGATTGAGCCCCGTTTTAATACTTCTAATGCACTACCAACGTACACATTTCCCCCCCACCCCCGCTTTCAGGTTATCCTTCCCGCATTCATATAAATATAATGCAATGCTATATTGTCTGGATTTTTATACGAAGAGGACCCAACATGTTCTCTTCAACTAGATTTCTTTGGCGAAATTTTGCTGTTGCAGAAAAAAAAAAAGAGGCTCAATTTTCAATTAGGCTTAAAATGCATTTAACGGGAGGAAAAGTTTAGATTGCTCCGAATAAATTGAGTTATTTGTCTGTCATATCCTTAGGAATGGTGCAAAATGGAAGAAAATGCGGTTTTGGAAGCCCTATTAATGGAGGTCCAAAATTGAAGCCCTGCTTTTGCGGTTATCGAAATTAAAATGGGGTAACAAAAAAAATTAAGTGTCTCGTCTTAACAAATCTGAAATGTGGTTCCAGAAATTGATATTATGCTCGAATATTTACAATTTGTGAGAATTAATAACGTACAACTCGCCGAGTTTTCCGAATTAGAATTTAGAATATTTTTTTAACGTGGACAAACACGTATACATGTATTGATCTGGGCCTGCATAGTAAATGAAGTCATTATCATAATATTAATGAGTGCCGTCAATAGAATTTGAATGCATTACGTTATTTGAACATTTATGAATATCGTGAACATCATTTTTTCGTACATTCAACCGAACAAGTCTTAAAAATGTCAGATTAAATTAATTCGCACACAATGAATGACGTCACCTATCCAAACATTTTCTGAATGACGTCATACGAATTTTTAAAGTTGACGTTATTCATAAAAATAATCGGACATATATCGGACATTCAATAGCACTTCTTCTGTTCAATGTCCGAAAAATACATTATAGGAAATTTAATCGGGCATTTTTTCGTGCACTTAATTTTTTGCATTTTATCGGACATTTTAGTACATATCCTTTTAAGTCAGGGTAATTTAGACGTTCTACGTCAAAATTGTGTATGCCACCAAGCGTCCGCAGTGTTCTAATTTCGCAAAAATGATTAAATCTCACTAAAACCCGTTAAGAAATGTATTTCTTTATATGGCTGTTACGTCTAGCCGTCCCAATAGCATATGAAATCAGGGTGTGCACCTGGTGCAAATTACTGAAATTTAATTTTTATTTAAAACTGCATGCTTTGTGTGAATTCAAGGTCTTGAAAAATTTCAACTTAAAAATATTTGTACCAAATGCATTGTCCATTTATTTATTCGCGGTTGATTACATCTGCTAATGAATGTGCTATAGATAAGTTATACAAACTCAGAAAATTCACGTAGACACGCACCGGTTAACAATACAATGAAGTGCAGATGAAAGTGTATAGATTTTTCACACGCGACTTCATGGTTGCCAAAATACAATTCGTAAAGCTTCTGTCTGAGTATCGCTAATGTTGACTGCATTATCTTTTAGATTTTACGTTGATAATCCTTCAAGTTCATGTCAGAATGTGTTTGTCACTAAGCTTCGCATGCCATGTGCGAACAATGCTTTATACGCATGCGCACCTGCGCTGGACTGTGGGAGGAACAAATAAAGCTTAACTTTTCATTTTTCCAAAAGGCCTTATCGATAAAACTTAGAGAAAATTAGAAATACTATACCGTTTTGCACTTTCCCGCCCACAAACCAGCTACTGCTACATTTATCTGGCTACTGTAAAGGATTGCCACCAAATATGGAGAACAACAAATCATCAATAACCAATTAAGCTAATAGGTTATTGAAAAAAGTATTACCCGACCATTACTAACAAATATCTAGAAATATCAGAAGAACAACCAGGTACCTAAAACATTACACATCAATATAAGCAAGCACCAACATATACCATCGTTGTATCTTAACAGTACTATATACCACATATTTGCATTTATTCATATTAATTTTTTTTAGCTTTTCCACAAATATCACAACTAATTAACCCAACTCATGAAGGGCTATGTTCATTATGAGCTATCTTCTTCAGTACTTCACTTTCTAATGCAATTTGGCACTACATCGCAGTGTTTGACCCATGATTCCCTGCTTATTAACAAATCGATGCCAATCACTCGGTAGCTATTGACGTCTTGTCACGTGATGCCCAAATATGACGGGGTAATGATAATTACGATTTTCGGATTTCCAATTTTTCGTGGGTTACATAAAGACGTTCCCCCCTCCTTTTTCATCCTTCTACGTTGTGTTGCGTGCCCATAAGGAGTCATTTCATTCAGTGCAAGTGCACAAAAGGGCAGAAGACCACTCGACTGAAAGCTAAATATTTGTTAGGCGAGTTGTGATGAATTTGGGAGAAATGCTTGTCATTTCGGAATGAGTGGTTTTTCCCCTTCAATACATACAGCTGCTTGCTCGCTTACATCAGTGCCGACAATCGGAGGGGTTTTTCACCGGTTAGCCATATTACTATATACCCAGTGGGCCGCTATGGCGATGTGCACCTTCGTGGTTATCAATAACTGTTGTTTTCAAGCTGATTCACCAAGGGAAAAAGGTGGCCATTTGCCTCGTGGTGCGAGTGAACTCTTTGAAAAATCCATTGGTTTGAACTCACCAAGAACACCATTTCAGTGCGATGCATGCTCACTTTTGACACTGCCTTTTCAGCTGGGACAGCCCACCCTGTATCTCTCATATACTCATCTAAATCGTTGCATAAAGTTGTTTAATTTAAGGAAAACCTATGACAGTGCTACTGAAAAACTATGAGCTATATCTTACTCGTTTTAATCAAAATATGTATCATAAAGTAAATAAAAAAGTGGCAATTAAACATTCATACTGTATTACAGTTGCGGTTGCACTTCCGGTCGGCTAAAAGCCGCACTCGGTTTTCTGGCTGGCACACCCTTCTTTCCACAAATCTACTTATTTATTTTCAAGAACTTCTGATTTACACCCATTTAAGCAATAAATGGCACGATATATATTTTATAAGTTAATAGCAGAAATTACGAAAAAAACTGTAAACAATTTAGAAAAATTACACGCCTAATCGCGCTGTTATATCGCAGATAAAATGCCCTTTCCAACCCCAGCTGATGATGCAAATCATCTCAAAATGCCCATAATGTAAATGTCACTGACCCTAATTTAGGCAAATAGAAGGGAGCCACAGTCTAAACACTCAAACTGTGGTCAAGTCATTGTAATTTTTTTTACAATGTATTTGTCGTGTATCTCTCAGATAATAGCGCGAGTAACGGAGAGTTAAAACTAACCCTCTATATATGCTCTGACGTCACTATACAAATCTATCAAACATATTCGAGATAACCTAGACGTAAAGGTCAATCCTCGGATGACAAGACGAAACCTCGGCTAATCAAAAGCTAAGTTTCGAGTGGTTTTTCATTAACTTTTAAATATGAGAAACCATCCGAGCGCAATATGCTCGCACGTAGCCCACTATTAAGTCATAATGCCGCGAATGGGAGTTTTATTCATAATCAAATAAAATGGCCTCTCAAGATCTTGAAAGGTATACAAAACTGACGCGGAAAGCCTAATGATATTTGTTTTGGAGAATGCATACTTTTGGTTGGTGGCAAGTTCAGTTGAATTTGTGCAAATAAAAACCAAAAACCACTCCTTTTTTGGCTCGTTAATTTCGGGGAAAATTCCTCTTTAGTTTGAGTTTCACGTACACGCTTTCCCTCTAAATAATTCTTTTGTAATTTTCTATTTTCGCTTTACTTATATTATTTACATCTTACACAATTTCAATCCTCGGCTTAATCTTTGGACAACAAAGCACTGATCTTTAAGTCAACAGAGACGATTATAAAAGCAGCCAGCAAAATAATAAAAGGAAAAGACCAATAAGGCCTACCTAAAACAAACCAGCGAGACGTGCATTTATAAGAACTATGTGTTTAGTTTTATAAAAACTTGTTTTTTTATATGATATTGTCAAGAGAGAAAGAGAGACCTAACCTTACTTTAGTTTAAAAAGCCTGGGAAAAATAAGCAAAAGAATTCTGTAAGCAAACAGACAAGTTGCTGTTTCCTCCTGCAGCGAGTCAACCAAGGGGTTAAAGAAAACAAGACGGACAATAGGACAACAGAATGGCAGCCGTTCGGCCATGTTGTACGAAAAGTCGCGCCTCTCGTGGCCACCTCAAGAGAGGGGCGCTGGGGGCAGCTGGAGCAGAAGCACCTAGAAATCACTCATCGAGGAATACATCAGACACATTGGTGTGGATACCAGATTTCATATTACTAATTAACGTTTAAAAATGGCATACAATCAACTCTTGCAATTCGCTGGAATGCTGAAAATATACTGCAAGCAATTGCCCGTATGATTACTCAGCAAAAATGTTATAATTGAACTCATTTTGGCCACAGGAAAAAGGGTGGCGCTGATTAAATCTGCTGTAATTTCTGAATAACTATTTAAGAACCGTGTTAACAATTGTACGTTAAAACTCCGTTGCTCGAGCCACCTTTTCCGATGATGTAATGATGGAGTCATGATCGGTAATCATTTATATTGTTGCATAAAGTGCTTAATTTACAAAAAAAAAACTATAATAGTGCTACTGAAGGAAATATGAAATATAATCAATACGTTTTAATCAAAATATGAACCATAAACTAAATGGTTAAAAATTTCACTTTTTAAATACATGTAATAAAATATGGAGTTTTGCATATTTTTTTTTTTAAAAAAAAATGCTTCATCGCGTTGTCGTTTTGCCACGGTTATTAAACTGTCACTCCCAGCGTAAATAAACATGGCCTCGACCATTGGTCAGCACGAGGGGACGAAGACGTGAGCATAAACCTTACATTCGAAGCATTCTTGGGAAGGAAGTTAGGGAGGGCTATCCAAGTACAGTATATCGAAGCCCATGCAACTCTGGTAATGCATCTAGGGGCAGAAGAAAATGTGGGGTGATAATAAACAGTTTATGACTTGGCCTTAGGGTTGTCTTAACAACCTTCTTGGAGTCATTTCAAGACATTCTTCAGTCATAACGGCCAAGGAGTGGTCATTCTCAAAAGACCAACGCGCAAATTTGGGCTCAGATCTTTCCTCGCCAACATTTCAAGCGAAGATTGTTTTCATTTGAGTGGACAGTGTCCAGATGACCCTAACCACGCGTCGGAATTTTGAGAAAAAGAGAAGAAAAAAAAATGCAGCTCTTTTTCTACGAAATTTGATGTTTGGCACTATTTATTTGGACACTCAAAATACCTACATGTATAACAACTTTGAATCAATACACCAATGGATAGAGGAACTTCCATAAACAGTACGGTAATTTAAAACCCATAAATGTACTGTAGCAGGGACACGTGACGTACGTCATGCATTTGTAAACTACCCTAGCTTCCCCATCGCGTTTGAAACTCTTTGGAATGGACTTCATGCAGATCGAGTTATGTATAGGGGAGAGTCACGTGATCTTTTAATCGAATTAACAACTAAAAGAACGTGCCACTCGGTCACATGATATCTACATGCTGACGAAATCTACATAGGGTCCATTAAAAATTTCGTGGTTTGGACAACTGGACATTGTGGCCAATGGACCTTATGCAGAGTTACGTTCGGGCCGGGCAACATCACGTGATCTTATCGAATCAACAACTTAACGAACATGCCTCGGCACTGCCTCCCGGTACTGTTCACCAATGAAAGGAATGAAATGTCACGTGATAAATGCATGTTGACGAAATCAGCATAAGGTCCATTTACGTTCTTCCATAAACGTCCCATAATGAAGTTGTCCCACACGCGTTTGTAAAAATAAGCAAGAAAATGTGGAGCCCTCCAGCTACAGGGAGGATTGTCTGGAAATGCTTCAGAAACCAAAATATCTTCTCATTTGATTTCCTCGATTTAAAAACGCATCATAAAGATATTATCTCCTTAATGCAATAAAATAAATCATGGAGCACTATTTCGTCCCTCAAAATGGCCGCACCACGCCTATGGTGGACATGGTTTGCTTCTTAGCGGTTGGAACTTGGACCACCCTCTACAAGAGACAATTATTATCAAGAGAAATTAATGAGCCGGGTCTGTCCGAGATACCATCGAAAAATAGGTGAATAAAAAGGGGGATAACGAGACACTTGGGTTATTATTTTTAATCAAATTTAATATGATGAGGATGTAAAGTTATACGGGCCGAAATGCAACATTTTTATTTTTAATTTAACGAACTAAACAACAGGGTTCCCCAAGAAATTTCACATACAACTTCCCTGACTTTTCTAGGTTTTTAAACAATTTTTCTCTAGGTTTTTAAACAATTTTCCCCTGATCAATGACAATGTCAAAATTGACATAATGTACATGTATGCAAACGTAATCCACGATTTTGAAAAATCGACAGAGTAAACTTTTGTGCAAATTTGTCCTCTAAAACTGTACTCGAAAACAACTGAAAATTTCGCAAGTTTGTCTTCGGAAAACAACTTTTTTAAATCTTGCAAATTTTTATTACGAAAAGTTTTATAATTTTATGCAAAGTTGTCCTCCGCAAACGTGGAAAATTTTGCAACTATGTACTGGGAAATTCTTACAAAATTTACAAATTGGTTATGAGCAAACTACATGTAAATGGAAGAATTAATTTTGGATTGTGACAAGATTAACAAGTTGAATTTCCTTGACTATTCCAGATATTTTCATGCTCCCTGACTTTTCCAGGTTTTGGTGGTCAACTGAATAACGTTAGGCACGAGTAATGTTTGGATTGTAACACAATATTAATGGTTCAACATTATACCGTATTGTGATTTCTTAATTTTAGTTAAAATTACATGTTTGTTAATTAGGTTGTGTTAATTAGGAAAATTTTAAAGGTGATAGGTCAACAAACAACAGATTAAAAAGCCCATGTAAAATAGTTAACAAACCAATGTAGTACATTACAGGGTGGTCACTCATGGCCAACTACCATTACATAACACGAAGTAATAGGCGAGGGAAGCTTACAAAATAGGGGGTAATTCCTCCGAAAAATCTGCTCCAAGGTCAATGGGGTGTTCGAACAGTGATGTTTAAGGGCAACATCCTTAAGATTAGTGGTTATTGGAGGGACTTTTAGCTCGTATATCAGAAATGACACCAACTACAAAAATGGCCGCACAACGAGCGACCAGAAATAGGAAAATAATAACCCAAAATTACCACGAGTCACTACGCGCACACGCACCCTTACGGCGCTCGGGCTTTTTTTTTTAAACACCGCCATTTTGATTTGTACTATACAGTAATTGAAAAAAAAATTTGCTGTTTTCGTGAATGGAAGAAAGAAAAGGAAAATAAAATTTTTTTTTCCCGAAGTTTGGAAGAAAGTGAATTTGTTCCCCCTTTTTAAACGAATTTTTAACCAACAGCAAAGCGGCGCCATTTTGAAAACTTCAAAAGACAACTTTTGTGGCAGTTACACGCTTCTAACCATTGTTGAAAAGATGTGAGGACTCATCTTTACTCTGTATACACACACGCACGTGCTTAGTTACCCCACCCACAACTTCAAACCTGGTTTTTTTTTTCTTCTTTAAAAATAAATCATAAAAAAGGGTTAGTGACCAGTTTGTAAAATTCTAACACCACTTAATCATCTAACTCAGATGTCTGCAGTATTCCATCATACAATGGAAGAAATAAATTTACAGAAATTTGGGGGAATTGGGGAAATAATTAATGTTTGCCTACAGAATACATTTCTTATTCAACTTTCCTGACTTTTCCAGGTTTTTAAACAAATTTTCCCGACCAATGACAATATCAAAATTGACATTTGGCAATATTATCCACGATTTTGTAAAATCAACAAAGGCAATAGTTAATATTTTGAAAAATGTACTATAATGACAATTTGAAAATTACAAAATCAGCATTAAAAATGTTGAACATTTTACAAAATTGTATTTGGAAAATGTTGAAAGTTTTGAATATTTGTACTTGTTGGACATTTTGAAAATTTCTACTTTTAAATAGGTTTAGAATTTTGCAAATTTGTGCTTGGAAATCTTGCAAATTTGAATTACGAAAAGTTTTAAAATTGAAGTTAACATTCTTGTTAACATGCATGTGACAAAAAAGTCGCAAATTTTGCAAATTTGTCTTTTGAAATTGTTGAAACGTTCGCACGGAAGTTTTTAAAAAGTTTGCAAATGGGCTCTGAGCTAACCACGGTGGATCATTAATTCTGGATTGTGACGACATTAATACGTTGAATTTCCCTGACTTTTCCAGGTTTGGGGGAACGCTATTTTCCATCAATTTTACAATAAATGTAGTCCAAGAAGCAGAGATTGCATCCGTAAAAGGTCTGAATTCTGTTCATTTTCTAAACTTTCTACAGTACATAACTTAATTTTTGAGGTTTTCGACACTGGCAACATATCCCACGACCGCATAAATCAAAACGAAAAAATTCTTATATCGAACAAGAAAACTGCGTGTGACACGCATGTTTATGGCAGTCTACTCGACTTTTGGATGTTATGGCCCTCGTAAATTGCCACCAGGGGCTAAGGGAGTACCTTTCATCGACAACTTGTATATCCAAAATGTAAATTACCCGCAAATAGCAACGCTGAAATATGATTTACATCGCACGAATTTGAGTGGTAATATTTCGGCCCCCCCATTGGCTTATATTAAGTTGTTCACGTAGTTGTTTTTGTTGTTGTTGTTGTTGTTTATATATTTAAAACAACATCAGCAGGTGTAGCCATGAAACAGTTTAATTATTTCAAATTTTTGCCCATTTAGGAAAATTCTTGAAAAGCAGAAATAGCCAAACCACCAACGAGGCAAACAATGCACCTTGCGCCATTGCGGTGGTGCCAGTACATAGTCGAAAAATGCAGGGTCCGCCCAGAAATTTTATTTTCAGCTTTCCTGACATTTCCAGGTTTTTAAATTAATTTTCCTGACCAATGGCAATGTCAAAATTGACATGCCAATGTTATCGACAATTTTGCAACATCGACACAGGTCAATATTTTTTGCAAATTTTACGAACGATCATTTTTTAAAAAATTTCAAAATTAACAAAGATAAATATAAAAAAATGTTACATAATTAACATGATTTTTTTTTTTGAAAATTTTACAAATTTGTAAAACTTTGGAAACTGTTTAAAATAATACAAATTGATACTACAGTGGAAAAGAGGTTAGCATCCTCGTCTTGCATTCGGTAGACTCAGGTTCGATTCTTGGGTCGGCTATCTTCGATTGTGGTTTTCATGGTTTCCCACAATTTCTCCAGGTGAATGCTGAGATAGTTCCTATAGT
>JAQGBX010001194.1:0-26706 GCA_034698745.1 Megaphyllum sjaelandicum | reverse complement strand
CGAAGATAGCCGACCCGGGAATCGAACCTGAGTCTACCGAATGCAAGACGAGGATGCTAACCTCTAAGCCACCTTGCCGAATTCCAGAACTTCCAGAATTATTTTAACAAGGGGGGGGGGGAGCTTTTTTCGAAGCTTGCCGTTAGTCTCCTGATCACAGTATTACACTCTATTTGCCTGTTAGCGGAAACGCTTTTTTATGCATGGTGGTAATAAAAAATTCATTGATTATTTATGCTCTAGCCAGTTTTTTCTGTTCGAAGCCCGTTTGCATTTAGCACATCCCGTGTAGTGCCTTATTGATTGGCTTATTGCAGCTCCATCTAGCTACGAGGTCAGCAACGGGGGAACCTCCTTATGATTTTTAATGTTTTTCGATGAAAATATTGCAAATTGATCGTTTACTGGGAATCGAGAAGACGCCCGTTATCGTCTTCATTGATCGGAACTGCGGGTCGGTCGTTCGTTATTAATTTCAACACAACGTGTCCGACTATTTCCCAGTAAAGCAAGAGTCTGGGCCGCCTAATAAGATCATTTTTATTGAAGTTCCAGCTAAGAGTTGTAAAACCCACATCGAAGAATTCGGAGGGGATTTTAAGGGAGCTGAAATTATATAATTTAACACGGATAGTGGGGTCCGGCGAGGTTTCGCCAATGGGGTTCCACGTGATCGGAGGCGAGTACGAATTAGGAGAGTAAAAAAAACGAGGATGCGATTACTTTGTATAATAGTTATATTATATTTTATGGTTTACCCCACAATCATCCCCTGGAGGTCTGCGGCTTGGGGTACGCAGATATATCGCTGAGCTCAAATTATTAGTCGAAGAACCCCGCGTGGTACTAAAATCTTAAGTTAAACCTTGTCGTAAAATTGATCCCGTTTGAGTATCGGATGCCTTTCGCACACATTTGAATTTTTTTTTTAGGAAGCTCATGCTTTCCTTCGATGCTTAGGTGTTTCGTTCTGGCTATTAATTTTATCATACCGTAGATACGATTTTGATTTTGTAAAGGTGAGAAGTAGCGAGGCATCTTTGTACATTGGCGGCTAGTTTTCTTTACGTTGGCACCCAGGCTGCGCATATTCTTGAAAAAAAGTTTCAGAAAAAAAAATGCATACGGTTTGCGAAAAATTGCTTTGGACAAGCTTTAGATAGTTCTGTAAACAAAGGCTAGATTTTTTTTAATTTATTTCAATTACGAATGAGCAGCAAATATCCCTTGAGGGGTGATGGAGTTTCTTTCAAAGAAATCTTATTTTTTATTTTCAAAGTTTTTGATGAAAAAGTGGATATTGCTGAAAATGTTGTCCATGCATACAGGATGCTACTGTAAACGCAACTCGTTCTGATCTTGAGAATTAATTATGAATCATTTTTCATCACATATATTCATTAAAACGTGTCAAAATTTCGATTTACGTTTTTAAAACTTTTCGGATATTGGTATGAATTTTATACACAATTCAAACTACTTATTGGAAAATATCAAGCTTTCTCATAGATAAACGATAATGGGAATTCTTAACAGGAAATTGGCTCAAATTGACAATAAATGCTTTGTGCATATTAAAATAATAAGTTCCTGCTGCATAAACAATGTCATTTAATAACTGTAGCTCCAATGTAATTATTAGAATTCAAAGTTGTTTTTAATTCAATTAGGAATGTTCATTTTGTGTTCGTGGGGTCGTGATGCATTTTATCTTACCCTATCATTAGTTTACTCAATTTTTTGTTTTATGCTGATTATTAATTTAATTTAGTCAAATGTTTTCCAAATTGCGTGCTTGTATATACGTACACCATGACGACAAATTGTTTTCCCTGAACCATATATGATTATATTAAGGAAAATAAAGAAACCTTTTAAGCCATTCTGTGCAAACGTAATTTGAACTTCACGAAATAACTTGTTTTTGTTCCAATTACCAAACTGAGTAGCAAACTGACTCGCCTATTTCAAATTGACCATGTAACAAAAACGTTATCAAATGCTTGAGAAAATGTTGCTCGATTATATCAGCAGCAGTTCAGGCACTTGATGACTCGTTTTCACACCTTGTCATAGAAAATGTTACCTGTCGATGGAAATGTCACGGTCATATCATGTTGACATCTTTTAAAAATACCCATACTGCGTTTTACTCATGAGTTGCATTTATGAAAATAATTCGATCCATTTTGTAATATTTTGTAATGCAATTTTATAAAAAACCTGAAACGCAAGGACATCAAAGGACGGGCAATTCCATTTATAATTTATGCACAAATGCGCCTTAAAATGTCATTAAATAATGGAGAATCCATTATCAGAGTGTGGTACAGTATACAGCACTTAAAATTCCACAAGTTGGTAATGTGTTTTTTTTAGCGAAATATATGGCTGCATTGAGCGGGAACAACATAAGAAAACTGGCGTTTTAGTGTTTTATGTGCTTTTGAGGTAACATTTTGCAACGCATAAAATATAAACTGTAACGCTGGGCTTGTGCGGCGATGCTAAACGATCTGGACTTTCGTGTGGATATTACGATTTCTCGGCTAATGGCGTTATGGATCTAAGATATTATGGAATTATGGATTTATTTCTCTTTCCACTATTTTAGGAAAATGACTGTGGGTGGACTAAGTGCTCGTGCTATTGCTGCTCTCGCGTTATTCTATATCCCTTCACATCCATTTGATGCCTTTTTTCCTACATTTATGGCTGCTGATTTTCTTCTTTGCTTTTTTGATGGAAAGTAAACATGTCATCGTGGCAAGCATTCACGACCATGTTAAGTACACACAGTAAGTACTCGCATCAAAACTGCCACGAAAACAAATTAGAGCCATTTAAAAGCAATGCAATTGGCGTTGGGTCGCCTGTTTAAACACATCCCCTCCATAGGCGATCGTACCTAGGCCTAATACCCCTTGGCAAAAATATACACTCGCTTTCCTTTCAAAGAAGATGAAGAAATGAAAGAAGAAGAAGAAAAAAGGAGAAATGTCAATGACAGAATTGTGAAGAAAGATGGCATTGATTCAAATAGGACTTGAAGCCCTGTCTGAGGCACGGATAAAGGTTCAGGTGTGCGGTTATCTACACTTGGTTTGCCCCATCGACTTGGAGAGTACTCCGTGAATTGCACGAAAATGGCCTCCCAGCTCTCACTTTGCATTCCTATCCCTTTTTCTCCACTCAGTCACTAAAGTGACCGCCAGACCATCAAAAGCCGAGTCGATGGTCGCCACTTCATCGCTCAATTGTTGATATATCACTTAGGGAAGCTGCGTTTTCATCAAATTGTTTAGTGGGTAAAGATATTGGAGGCTATTGCTGGATTATTGTGGCTAATGTGTCGCTTGCTTCATTATCTCCTGATTCTTTCTGCATAACTTCCCATTGCTGAAAATGTAATTAATTGGATGGCTTTGAATGAAGCAGCACTGTGCTACAATTTTACTTCTTAAATTTCAATTCTTTACCCTGCAGTCAGTACATAGTACCATGTGGCAGGGGGGATCATTTTTCTATTTGATTGACCCCAAATTCCCAGTTCAATTAATTTGCCGTATTTTTGATTTTAACAAGGAGGGTGGGATGGGATTAGGATAGGATAGGAAGACGGTCATGGCCAATTTAATATAGGAACTATCTTAGCATTCGCCTGGAGGAATTGTGGGAAACCATGAAAAAACGCAATCGAGGATAGCCGACCCAGGAACCGAACCTGAGTCTATAGACCGAATGCAAGACGAGCCACCTTGCTCGGTGTATGCAAAGTATTCTTTGATAGAAGGCGTCGAGGCTTTAGTATTATAATGAACCCATGCATGGCGTTTAGTTTAACGTTATATACTGTAGATGTACATGTACTGTATCACATTATGTGTAAAATCGTAGATGCGACGAAACAACATTGAAAATTGCAGCACAGTTGAGATACTATAAATAAGCATAACGTTCAATTTATGTTTTCTGAATGTTTGTTTTTCTTCTGCATATAAGAAGAATTCTGTGTTTGAAACTAATTCTAATGTAATAAATGAATAAACCTACAATATCTCAGAACGGCTATATTTTATCCTATTCTCTAACGTGCTCTTAGTCGTATCAGACACATACCGTATTTATCATGCCGACGTCTGGGACATGGAAGGTGGTGGTCAGAAAACCATCGTAGAAACGAGAGGCTTTCTCCGCCTGACATGACCAATACGCGTCCATTAGGTGCAGGCTCTGGCCTCTGAACGATCAGCCATCAATTCCAAACATATAATCTTCGATACAGATCATTCCAGGGGCTCTGAATTCTGACAGTCAACTATAGTGCTTGCGCTGGAATAGTTTTTTCGAAATACATTTTTGAGCTATACAGTATGTTGTGAAATCTTGAATGCCTGATTCAACTATTAAACGGCAAGGTGCATGGTCAACCTATAAATGTTCAAGGGCTGTTTTCTCGTTTCAATTTTTTTTATTACAGCGATTTGATTGTTTATCTGTAAAATCAACTTTGAATTCAAACTCGCAAAACGTCGATACCTTTCTGGCATCCTAACTTTTCTGGCGCCTACGATCTTTTATTTGATCGGGAAGTTATGAATTCGCCAGATTATACACATGACGTCAGTTTTTATTAACTAAATAGGAACATATACTCTTTATTTTGCAATTGTAATCAATGCCAGAATTGCATGGTTATCATTTACTGAACGATGATTGTATTTCGTGATGACAGCCACTCGGTTTAAACTAATATTATGCTTTGCGCAGTTGTAAGTTGACCATTTCTCCGCTCGTTCCACTGGTTTGAGCAAGTGTCTGGTATATGGACGTGGCAGAATTGTTCGTGATGGCGTATAGGCCATTCCTAAGTGAAATTATTCCTGTTGTTCTGACCTTTGAAGGGATAATGGATGACGCTGACTCGGGAGCTGGCTTATACGGGCGACATCCATATTATATGTGCATTTAAATTGCAAATTCGAATGAGTTCTATTTTGCCAGAAAGCGTGCGGGGTCGTTATTTCGACGCATATACTTTATATGGGAATTAAATTTCTGTCATTTAAGCTCTCTCTTTCCTACGGAACTTGACCTATATTATAGCTTGTGGGGATTACATCCTAATGCTGCATTACTATACACCAGTGGCGCATACGCGACTGTATTGTTAATACGGAACGAATTGAATTAAACGATGTGCGAGCTAGCGCCCTATAGCTGCTTCTTCCTTCAACTTTAACGCCACGTTAACGCCGATGCTCGTAGTTTGCTTTCGTTTTACTTCTTCGACGAAATTTCTATTTTCAGTTTTGATTTTTTTTTTTTTTTGTTCGCCTTTCTTTTTTAGAAGTCGATGAATTCGATTTTCTTCCATTTTCCGCATGAATTCGTTTTAAGATAAAACACAATTTCTATATCCCTTCCGCGTTGGCCCAACGAAATATCAATAAAAAGCAATTTTTTTGAATAGTTTATATACACCGGCGTACATCATCGGCATTATTCACTCGTGAAATAAATATGTAATTGAGTATAATGCAAAGGAGGTTAACCTGGCTGTCTTGCTTTGTGTCTGCGAAATTTTGATTATTATTAGACTACATGCTATTGTGCGCTCGAATGAGGACGGCGATGCACGCGTGCGTGCGTCTACAGGGCCCTTGCAGGGGTGTGGAAGTATATTGATTAAATTACCATAAAGTTTGAATAATTTAAAGACGCATAAATTGTGATGGGGCCCAGAGAATGCGATGGCGGTAATCCGGCGAGGGAGCTCACCAGCTGAACGCTAGCTTGGCGGCCGATTTAAAAAAAAAATGCCCCATTTTTCCTCATTATTTATTGCTTAATAAATGACTTGCAATTATACAGATTTGGAGGCGCCTTCGCTATCACGATGCACGATCAACTTGAATTCGCGTTTAAAGATGAATCTTTTTTCGATTCCATCGACTTATCTGTGCTGCAGCATCAGTTGAGTCAGAAATGTGCTGTATATATCCATCCGATCATGCTAGCTGGATTTAAGTGCTGCTAAGCGAGTGGTTTTGAGTGGAAAAAGTACTATCGTGCACTCGTACCTTAAATTCCTTTACGTGTAAACGACTGCGCGTCTGAAAACTTGTTTCGAAGTAATGTTATCCAGTGGAAACCGAATTCCGAATTCGAGTATTGCACATGTTCGGATAAATGCGATGCATTAATTTCAAGCTCCCAAGCTTTCGAGCTACGTTACTTTAAAACGAACTTTGGACTCTATGAAACAACGTACTTTATAACGGGAAATTCCTGGATATAAGTTGCAGCACGTACCTCCCCATTCCTATACTTAAGAGTAGGAATTACACCCAAACTTTGTTGAAAATGTAGTTCTTTTTTTTGAGGTGCTATTTTGTTAAAACTGTTTCGATGCGCTAATATACACTGTGCATGCACTGTACATTTATTATTCTATTGTACATGTACATGTTCACTGTATGCGCAGTATTCGCCTATTTTTTAGTCCATATCTAGCACGTTTATTGATTTTTAACTCTAGCATCAAAAAATACTCATTCAATATAATGTTATAATTCTTTCCAATTCCTAACTTTTTTCTTGTTTTTTTTTATCATTATAGGTAAGTGAACTTTTTTCCTGCCGTTTGCAAAAAAATAAATAACTGCAGTATAAAATGGATCTCTGTATGCATATAGGGTGAGTAGTGGAAAACATGTGGATAGCAACCACAATGCTTCGTACTGACAAATGTTTCTAAGATTGAATTATTATTATTATTATTATCAATTTTTGTGCGCTTTATTATTTGTATTATTTTATAATGATGTCGTGAGCAATGTTTTCGAGTATTCTTTTCAATTAATATTGAAAGCATTTTCTAAACCAAGCCATAAATAGGACAAAAGTCAAGGAAATAAATCAATTTTGATTATTGTGAAACTGCCCGGCAACAAATAAGCACTGTACTAACATGTTGAGTCGAGGCCTGTATTGCATGCAATGAAAAATACATTGTATTCCTTAGAAAACGACTGGAACTCATAATTATGAACATTAATCTATATCGATAATCGTTCAATACGTTCTTCCCGAAGCTCGAAGTTTTCGTAAACAATACGAATAAATTTAGTTCCGAATTTCTGAGAATATTTCCAGCAATTTCATTGACCATCATGAATACTGTATTATATGCATTAAATGCCATGTCGGAATAATTCCCATGACTGACATTACCACTCCCAATAATATTCTGTCATCATGTCCAGCATAGAATATTAGGAATGTATAATTGCATTTGCATTATTTGACAAGTCCATATATAAGCCTTACCCCTCAGCTGCATGTCCACTTGCAAGTGCATGTTGCTTAAATTGTTAATCTGCAACTAAATTTGTAAAGTGGGTTAAATCGGGAATTTGTTTATGCTTGCGCAATGTTTCGTTAATAGAGTGCTATATACAGTGTACTACTGTATGTTTACGTAATGCTAGATATTTCGAAAGCAATTCCTAAAATATACAAATATAAATGGTTTTTTTATTTACTTTTTTTTTAAATTCCATGGAACGGAGTGATTTCGAATTTCTCCCATGTTTACTTATTTTAAAAAAAAAGTTTTAAAAAGCTGTTTTTCTGAACCGGTTCGGATAGTTGCAGGCAAGTTGAATCTCACAAACATCGTGAACACTTTTATCGCTTCGTGAGCTTTATGCCTATTTATACGAGCTTTACATGTATGTGTGCTACTGATGAAGGCTAAATATTTGCTTAAGCTACGATTGTGTGCTTTTAAAAGGCTTTAAATTAATTGTATGCTTTATTTCTACTATTAAGGATTGCAGATTCTTCGATTTTTAGTCAAATATTTACGCGCGCTTTGCTCGAATCTTTTTTTTCTCTAATTATTGGTTTCTTGAGTATTGGATCTATGCTGGGTTCCTCGGTGGTTTCTACATATGTAAAGTGGCACATTGATTTTTTGAAAATTGCATTTGACTGTAAAGGCTGCACGTGTATTGCCATATTTTCTTTTGCATTTACACCGAGTGTGTATAATGAAATTGGCATTTTCGACATCTCCATGCTTGCCAATTCTTGGACGCGAGAACTTTGTGGACAAATTGAATATTGCAATTTGATTATTTATTAGAATTTTGACGTAATAACAAAAATGGCATTTTTATCCCTATCATGATGTATATAATTTCACCATGTAACTTTGCATTTTAATGCGGAAATATGTTGTTTAGTCTCGATACAACGACGTCACTTATTCACTTATTTTCTGCATCTTAGATCCTGTCATGATTTATTATTTAATTACCGATCTACCTCAGTTGTAAAGTATTATATAGCATTAATCAGAGCTTATACAGTATAAGAGGACATGGGATGTTATTGCTTTATTGGTGGATTTTGAAAAGAGTCGCCGTATTTAAGCCTTAATGCATCGTTTTGATGAATAAAGCTTTCAAGATGCTCGTTGATGTCTTGGAGAAACCATGAAAAAGTCCGGCGTAATGAAAAAAAGACTTCAAATGTAATTAAATCGAAACATGCATGATTGCGTTGCATTACTCAATCGAGAAGCAATGAGCATTGAAGTTAATAGAGATTTTCCCTTCAAGGAGATAATTATTTTAAAGACCGTTCCCCTCTTAATACGTAAGTCTACTTAATAATGCTTTTATGTTTAATAGGTATTAATTGAATTTTGCATGTGCAAACTAAGTGTTCAATTAATATTTAATAAACTCTTGGAAGCCGATTTGTTCTGGTGTTGTTGTGCTATTTAGGCCGACGGAACATTCCCGTTAAAAAATCATGAGGATGTTTTTTGAACTGCACATAGCCAGATAAGAATGGGCCTATAGATGGCGAAATTACGAGCTGATATTTCTCTCCTTTCTTCGCATAAGTATCGATTTTTTTTCTACACGAGGTCCACGTTTCTAATGGATTGGAAAATGCGAAAATGGGATAATGAAATTTAAGAGAAAACCAACCGCCAGAAATTTCTTTCAGTGGCCGAAAGCAATAATAGATGAACAGATAATGACGTTATATGTTTTTTATCCTTGTCTATCTTTCACTTTCTCCCACTCTCTTTATAAGTTGATTTTGGTGAGGCACTTTTAAGTGCTAATTATAAATAGATGAAATTTACAAGGATTGATCAATTATGCCTGCTTTCCATATGGCATAATCTTTTAAGAGAAGCTAGTTTATATTTGACACCGGGTAATCGTATTACTTGTTTTAGTTTATACTTTTCTTGTTTTCGAATTTTGTCATTTACGAACTTAATAATTTAATGAAATCTTTGTCCATATAATCTCACGCTGTTTTTTTAATGATTAACAGTTTGTTTTCTAATCTAGGGATGCTAAATTTGGCACGTTTTTTTTTTTTTGTTTTTTTTTGTTTAAGAAAACGTATTAGGTATAAAATTACTTCGATAAGTAGCAAAGAAATTCATAGGCTTTTTTATTTTATCAAAGTTACAGTTTAACAGTGCGACAAAACCAGTAAACACGAAGGTGGCAAAATATAATCACTTCTTGCTCTTTACCTTACGATAAGAACTCCATGAAAACAATATTTGATCCTCCCACCTCCCTTCAAATCCATATTGGCCTTCATTCTGTATCTATAGATTTAGCTAGCGGAAAAATCCGCAATCTTTCTATTTTAATAAACATCTTGGGAGAATTGGCTAGACCTACGAAACGTAGCTCTTAGGAGCATATTGAGTTTCTCGAAGGTAAATGGCATATTAAATTCATAATCAGAATGCCGTAACAAGTTTCGACAGGGATATGTAGGCCTACTGTATACGGTATGCATCACGTATACATAGAACCTGAAAACAACACGCATTTATATACGAAATAAATAGAATTTATCGTAAATTTCATCATATGTTTACAAATGTGGTTCAAAATTATAAACAATTTATTGATTTTGTCTTATTATTATTATTATTATTAACCTTTTGTCTCAAATTAAAAATAAATGAAATAGATGAACCATTCTGAGTCATATATTGCCTATCTTTACTTATTTCTGAACATAATACACGTTTAACAGCCATAATGCACAGTTAACATAAAACTTAAGACTGTAGTGAAGTTTTTATTTGGCCAACATATTTTATCTCTCATACGTTTCCTAGAAAGCGAGATATAGTTTAAGCCATAGCTTTCCCTAATCAGTGTTTATGTAAAGACCTAAAACCGTGACAAATTCCAGGAGCAAAAGAGGCCGAGTCGTCATGTATACTGTATGCTGAGAACTGTAACCCGATTAAATTTGATCTATAGCAATGGCAGTTTTTTATTATTTTCTGCGATTTATGTGTATTCGCGACTAATGGCGCCATGGACGTGGTTGTCCGACGTTATATTTTATTTCATTTTCTGTATGAATATCTACTTAGTATTCCGTCATAAAAGCGCGCTGAAAGTTATGGCGCTGGCAATAGAGAAAAGTGTTACGTGATAGCTTTGTTGTGAATTTTTATTTGCTACAGTTGACCTCTCGGTCGCTAAATCTCGCTGAAAAATGAATAGAAATAGGGTTATTTAGCGAAGGAAAACCTTCTGCTTATTTCTGATAAGAGTAGGCAAACACCGTAACTTTTACGGTTCCCATCAGACTCGTGTTTTCCCCGGACCAATTAGTGAGCATTTGTATTAATGGCATGGACTGAAGTACCGCCATTCTCAATATATCAGACACGTAATGCGCCATTTTTTTTTCGATACGTGTTTAATTGCGCATATTCGAATGCGTGCCAATTTTTGTCACAAATTTGCCCAGGCCCGTTTGTCAATGTGCCCGATTCCGATCCCTTAATTGCTTTCGGTATAATTGCACGGGTGCCTCGGTTTCATCGAGGAAACTTATACATCTACTTGTATACTAATTCATCGATTTATACATTTAAATAATTTAAGCGTGGAATAAAGTACGCGTATAGCTTCTAGTTGTTTTTTTTTTTTTTTCAAAAACGATATCATCTAATTAAAGCGGTGATAATTTAACTCGTAAATTGCGCTCGCGGGAGATGCTATAATCTTTTTAGGATTTTCTGTTCTGCCGCTCGGGGCGCTTCGAAAGACTTGCTTGGCGTAATATACAAATTTTGGAATCGTTCTGAAATGTTAACCAATCCAGATTCTCTATATACTTATAGCAACTTCGTGCTTTCTGAGTGACAACTGCCTATCAAAATCAAATGCCATCAAAGATGAATTACGTTCATCAACTCAACAAAATGGCGCCAATATAGATGCTCTTTCTGGATATTGCTATACACAGTTGTAATATTTGATTTCCACAACCTCATTTTCATGTATATATACATAGGAAATGGTGTACTGCGCGACTTTCTACAACGAAATTGCGTCATTGCTTTTTCAATAAAAGTGTCCTCAACATTTGAACTAGTTTATGCATAACTTTAAGCAAGTTATATCATTTTGTTAATCGAGATGGTTGAAACGAAGGCATGTTTTAAGAGGTTTTCAATTGTACTGTTTGGAACGTTTTTAAAAATAGTTTAACTTTTGAAAGAATCGTACCTCGATAAAATGTAAGTTACATGTATATTGCATAGACGCAAGTAACTGATAGGCTCACGTCTGCGGAAAAAGCTGGATTTAAAATGTCAAATCATTCTAACTATCAATCTACGTTTTCAACGTATGTTAATGTAAAAAATTAAAAAGAAACATCTTAAAAACATGAAAGACGTACGTTTGAATTCGAAATAGGCTAGATGTTTGTCGGATACGTGCAACAGTATTTAGAATTTGAACGTCTTTTGCGTCGTAAAATAAGTTTTTTTTTACATTAACAGGCGTGGAAAACATTCTCATAACGTCATGCTAGCTGTGTATGATTTGAACAACGCCAAAACAAACGTGTTGAAACACGCTTTTACACATCATTCGCACGCTACATTTCCATTCAGGATCAATATATAGGTCCATTAACGGCATAAAACATATACGATTATAACGTTCTTTCCAATCGAATTTCCCACTTTCCGTATTCTTATAAAAATTGAAAAAATGGAGGGAAAAATATATATATATATATATAACACGATAAAATGGAGCCGCGGGGGATCCGAAATGTTTAAGAATGCGATTTCAGAAAGGAAATGGAATCCCATATCCCTTTGACGACCTTTATGGTATCGAACATCTGCATAATGCGATTGTAGCTCGAATTTTCGGCAGTCCCATAATGAAGAGTATAGGAACCCATGGCACCGTTTCCGAAGCAACTCCCATAGCGGTATATACCTGGCATTTTTTTCTATTTTTTTTTTCGTCTCATCCATTTTTTTCCAATTCTAAATCTATTCGCTTTCATTACGCTTTATGTGCTGCGTGCGCGTTTTGCGTGTTTATATATATAGCGAAGATCAGTTTTATCGGGCCTGGGTTTCTTCGAGCCACTGTTTCTCACAGCGGAAAAAAAAATGAATAACGGAATGCCAAAAGAGGAAAGATGGTCGGGGAAAAAATTCATGATGATATAAGCTTTTTTCAGGAAGTTATGGGGGCTACTCGGTCAGAATAGAAATGCGCAGACAGGTAAAAGAATTGATGGACGAGATATAGAGGTTTCGCAGAATGTACTCCGCTATTGCAACGGTATGCCGTATAGATATATGAAATATAAAAACGGTAGGCGACCGCTTTCCGATGATTTCTCGTCGTCCTACGAATTCTAATAATGCGCAACTGCGATGCTTTTGATGAAATCTTCACTATTCAATCTCCTTTTCGCACTTTTTCTTTTCCTCCCCCTCACTTACCCCGCAATCTCCTTTTTTTTCCTGGGGATTGCTTGCTGCATGGAGAAGTTGGCCGCTTGGATTGACCAAATTATACGCGAAGGTCCCTCGACTCTAGACACCTTTCACGGTGATAACCGAAGATGAAAAGCACCCAGGGAATAAACCGTCGAATTTCCATTCGGTCAGCTGCTGCCTTACTTACAACCTCGTTTTTCGGCTCTTTTTTCGGCATCATGCAAACGACAGTTTAATTGCAGCGATGAATTTTACCCGAGCATAGCCTGAATGAAATAGCTTTTCAAATGCTCCATTGTTCGAAGGTGTGCTGAGACCAATGCAGAAAAAGCATCTGGTCACGCCTGACGTGATCTCCAGGCTTGATCGAGGTACTGTGCACGAACGACGTCCTCGCTTTGAACTTTCCGACTCCATTGTCTTTGGAGGACAATTGTCTTTATTCCAAATTTCTGTAGCCCTATGAAGATGCAAAAGGAAGTACAGGGTAATGAACAATACTCGTAAAATTATACAGTAAAACCTGTTAAGAGTGACCACCAAAAAAAATGCTATGTCGGTCACTGTACACAGGTGGTCACTATACAAAGAATGCCTGAATTAAAATAATGAACATGTACACTGCATCACTTATAAATGTAGGCCTTAATACATGTAGTAAAAACCACAAAACCAAAAAAGTACAGAATCTAACGTGACTCATCTGTTATCTGGTCACGCAAAAATTGAAAAAAAAGACAACACACACTGGTCATTGTACACAATAGACAGGTGGTCACTGGTCACCATACAGACAATTTTTATGAAGGAAATGTACACTAGAAAAAACAATACACTAAAAAGTAGTAAACATAAGCAGGTGGTCACTTTTCCTGGTTTTACTGTACTTGTTCCAGCTTATAACAAGATGGCTTGCCTATTATACAGCCTTCTCATCGACTCAAATTTACGTATATTGCTTAATACCTGTCAAATGGGACAATATCACAGAGTGTCCCAAAAGTCAGCGTCCTTATAGGAGTTTTTCGGTTATTAAAGTTTGATAGGAAGCATCCAGTCAAATGGCCTCCTAGGTTCCCCAGACCTAACATCTGTTTGAGGTCATCTGAAGTCAGTAGTATATCGAAATTGACTCAAAACAGTCGTTGCTTTTAAGGAACATCATTGAGAAAAATCATCTTTGCGTGAACAACATCAGTTCTGTTACATGTGCATGAAGAAATTTCCAACATTCATGGATTCAGCTTACTTTATATACTAAAGGTTGGGGAAGATCAAAGCTTTCAAGCTTTCAATGTGATCATTTGTTGTAAGGGAACTTTTAAATGTATTATGCCTGTGGATCATGAGCAAATGAATAATTGCATCGAAATATCTTAGAATTAATGTTATTGCCCGAAGGCATATTACATGGATATGGATCTTTTTATAACATTAGTCCATGACAAAATTATTCCGTCGTTATTTTCCTTGTTGGCATAGGTCGTGTAGGCCTATAATGGATAGGCATGTGGTGTACGAATCGTTCGTGCGGACATAATATAAAATTCAGACAGGTCTGGGATTCGTATGGGTTCATTTTAGCTAAGAATCTTCAAATATTTGCTTTCTGGTGCCCTAAAGATTACGACGAGCACCAACAAATTCGAACAAATTCGCATGACGGGATCGTACAACGCTCCAAATTGAAAACGATTGCAGTAGATGTTTTCATTTAGTTCACGAAGGTCTTCTTGCTCATTTTTTGTCAACTATAAGGCCGAATCGAAAGGAAGCCATGAACTTTAAAATTATGGTATTGGGTACCAACCGATTCCACGACAAGAACCCGCGGATTAACTTTATTTATACTGTATCTTTAAAGTCGATGGAATGAAATTCAACACAATTACGACTTTAGAAAAAACTGTCCTCCTACTGCATTTCTGCATTTCTTCTTGCGTTTAATCGGCCTGTTCGTCTTTTTTGTCTCTCTCCTCCATCTTTTTTTTTTAAATTTTCTCTTGCTTTTCAAGCTCTTTGACGATAGTCGATTTTAGAGCACGGTGACAGAATTGGAAGAGAAGCAGCCGGTGCGCTGCAAACAGATCAAAGCGATTAAGGTGAAATCATTATCAATGACATCGCGCCGCGCATGCTCAATTGACTTCCAAGTTCAACTTCCAATATATCTAGCTTCTTCATCCTCCAGATTAAGGCTGTGGAAAGAGTGGCACGTGCTCTTCTCCCAGTCTCAGCATCGCAGTCGACGTGGCCCGCTATTATTTTAATATTTTCACGGCGTGTAATTTGTTAATGGGTGGGCGTATCTGGATATATCCCAGCTTCCATTTTACCCGTTTTTGGAGAGAGAAAAAAAGATGGCAGCCGGCGCACATTTTCACGGAAACCGAACAATTTTTTTGACTTCGTACCCCCGAAACGCACAACAAAGTGGTTGTCATGGCTGCGTGCACCACATTTTTCATCCGCAATTACTGGCCCCCCGACATGGCGAGATTGGAAATTGCTGGCTTAGGCCAACATGTTCCTCGGAAGGTTAATCACGCTGGCTTCTTCAGGGGTTGGTCCAGCGCCGCAGTCGTGGTCAGAAGATGGATCCGCGAGTATGGGAGGGGAAACGAAAATGAGCTTTTTTTTTTCATAATTGATCGAAGGATGTGCCGTGATAACATTTCGTCCGTTAATCCCTAGGACAAGGGGGCGTTTTAAGGCTTTGTATTAAATATATCAAACGGACTTAGCGTTTGAATGGTCAACACGCATAAGGATGTTTCGATATCATGCTGATAGAAGCTTCGTAGATCGCATTTTGGTAGATAGTCGTGGAGTTACGCAGTCCAAAAGAAGGCACTCATTGGTTTTAACACTGTAACTTCATGACAGCCAAAGTGCGAGCTGGGCTGTGCCACTGTTGTGAGACGTAATCACTAGCATCAACCAAAATCCGCTAACAATGTAAAAAGGAAAGGATTTATAAATGCCCATATCCAGTTTTAACATGCCACAACTATGATGGCTTTATGGGACACAGTAGACGTTAGTGTTTCCTAAAACATTTAATGTAGCCCTAATACAGTATAGTATTTGGAAACAATGGTGTTTGCACAAAAACGTTCTTGCAGGGCAATGCCATATAATTATAAAGCTTCGGCAGTGGTGATTGTATAGTTGCAACATTATTATGATGCAAATTAAATATTAAAATACCTGCACTACAATATAACATTTCTTTAAAAGGTACTTGAATAAAACACTTTAAATGCCATTGGGCGTTCCCTCAAACAAGCCTAAAATCAAACTAACAAAAACATTCGGATGTTTCGAGACAAACAATCACACTAGCGTTAATAGAATCTATCATTTAGAGACTAAATTACGCAATTACTCATTGCGTTTTTTCATACTTTTAATTAAAGTGTTAATTGGTAAGGGTTGTCTCATTTCAAACTCAGACGTTCAAACAGCACGACTCTATGCCGAGAGAATGTTGGTAAAGATTTGCTCATCAGTTTAACGTAACACTGAGCAGTTAATGAGAAGTAAACATTTGCTTGTCTGCACCGTGGGGCACAAATGATCTCAATTAACGGCGTTTAGAGTTGTCCATAAATGGTGCATGCGGATCTTAATTAAACCCCCTTCAGTCGCATTTGAATACAACATGTTCGAAATCACGCTTTAAAGTTTAAAAGCAACATCGCATGATCAGCAACAGCTAAACGTGTTTTAATGTGCTCGTCTTACAGAATTGTCATTGACTTTTACATTTATGAAAAATGCAGCTCCTAATATGCACATGCAAATCTTAAATTCATATCGATACAATCACATAATCAATGTGGATTTTATCCCTCGCAAAACAAAATCTTTTCGTTCCATCGATTTGCTTCAGAAAGCATTAAATTTCAGTTTTGACTTGTATTATTGCGCTGCATGGTGGATGATCGCCTTCTATAGTGGAATGATTCCAAAACTTTGAATTGCTAGATGGCATAGAAATTATTGTGGAATATTCGAAATGAAGCTATATAGCTTCTCGGAATTGTTCAGTTATAGCGCGGCTAATTTCGATATATGAGCCATTATAATCTGGCTGAACAAATAGAGATTGTTTGTGTAAATATCTTGTCTGCGTTTTGTATATGTGTTACGAGCATCATGAACGTCGTCATTATCATCATATGATCATCATGAGTGGAGTGCAGTAGTTGCAGCTTCTGGTGTTCATTGAATCCAAGTAGCAGGCGGTCGTTATATCCTCCGTCTCTCTTTCTGCGTCTTCTCCTTGGTTGAGCATCCTTATGGCATCGTAGTAATGGAGTTGTTTAGACTTTGTCGCTATTTATTCCTTACGTGCGCTCTGTCAACGGCAATATTTTGATATGTGCGAGTTGATTCGAGCCCATAAAACCTGCAACAAAAATGGCGCGATGCATCGGATGCTAGTAAAATGAGCGTAAAATAAACAATATGTTTCGATAACAAACACCAATATTCCTTAGGGGTTTTTGTCCTACATTAGGTTACAGCCCCATTTATGTACTGTGACGCAGGTTCTAGAACTTATCCCATAAATAATAGATAATCTACGCGCAAAATTTATGTTGCATGCAACATATGTTTTTCCCTCGAGTCCCTGGCAATGAATATGCATTTTATTGTCTCGGGATTTTGCTATTCTTGTCGCAGTGTGCGCGGCCTGTTTATAGTTTTTTCCACTTTGATATTTTTAAGCAATCTATTCGTTAACGTGTTCTGGCGGATTTTGCCCCTTTTTCCAACGCGCATCCAACAGCCGTCTCTTCATTTATCTCTCGGAACAAATCTGGAGCCTAGCAAATCCACCCAAATGGCTCATCTGGGGATTTCTGAACGTTATTTTGTCTCATTGTGTCTAGAGATGTTTCATTCTTTTGACAAAGAGCATCCTTGCCCAATTATAAAACTAGCTAATCTCCTGTTTTAAGAGATAACAATTAATGCTCCGTAATTGGTCGTGGCTCAATATCCTTTTAAAACCCGAAGTAAATCTCGGGAATGCACTTAGTTCAACGGATGCTTTTGTACAATGTCTTAGTATTTTTTGACTCCAATTTTAAAGCAGATAAGGACAATTTTACCGAGAGATGTTCGTACTTCGTGAGCAGGTGTAGCTTCATTCGGACTTGAAACAACTCCCTTCATAATCAATGTTGGGTGCATTAATTTTTCGCCCAACGACGCTGCATGCTTTGACCAAGGCATATATTGAAAATGATAAAATGCAGTTGGGAGGGTAAAAATAGCGCAAATCGGACAAAGAGATCCGTGCTTTGAGGGGGGGAGAGGTGGACGCAGGTCCCTAATATCAATATAGTACATTGCCGAGTGCATTGCATATTGAATATCCATGATTGCGGTTGTCAAGGTTGAATGGGATAGGTGGGTAGCGCTAGGTGTGGTGCGAGTCGTGATTGGAAATGTCTGCAGTCCAATAAATGGACCTCCGACACAATAACATTGCTACAAAAGGCGATTCTAACTGCCTTTTTTTTCGTGGCTATAAAATATTCATGGAAGCATTAAATGAGACGGCGACGGGGTTAATGTCGTGTCATTTTGTCCTTTTGTTAGAGCTGCTGTTGCACTACGTTTGGAACAATCCAGAAATCTACAAATCGTGGCTGTTACTAGCGATATGCCGTGAACTATTTCGCTCACTATTTTGTGTGTGCAGCTTTTCTTTTTAATCAAATAGTTTAATAATGTATGTACAAATACAAGTACATGTATGGAAATTTAAGCAAAAATAATCATATTTTCAGTATTGCTCTCTGAGTGTACATGTCATCTTGAGCTCATCTAATTGCGATAACGCTTTGTGAAAATGCAAAGTAAAACTGCTTCTGTTGTGTATATATTGTGCTTCTAATTTTTAAATTTTATTGCACGCGCCGTTTGTTGTTAGGTCGTTATTGTTCAATTCAATTTTAGCACATGTACGCATCATAAGCATGTGACTCGTTATTTAACTTATATAGAGCCTATAACGGGCTGGTGACTGGTAAATGTTGCACCCACCCTGTACACGTTGCGGCCTCCGCATGTTTTTCGGTGGCATAGGACGATGATTGTGTTAACCTCGCACATGTTGGCATAATCACCAACGTTTTGCGGCCTCAATGCTATTTAAGTGGAATTCCAATTGAGGAAAATCTATCAGTTTGTCATGACTTTTCCACAAGTGCTGTCAGATGTCCCGCTGGGGACCTCTCCTCGTTCAAAATAGACCTGTCACGGTGAAATGGAAGGGCGCATTTTTCTTCCACGTGACACGCTGCAGTGCCATTTATTTAGTTTGTTTGCCGCCATCGACCACACCCCTCTCGGGGTGCACCTCGTGGATCTCCACCGTATACACTATATCTCTATTCATCGAATGTGCCCGGCTAGTCGCCATCGTTAGTAAATGTTCCTCTCGATACTTGTGCCCCCTCCCGCACACTTACTGCCTGTAGATCCGCTGCAGCCACCCCTACCCTACATCCTCTTCCTTTCCTCCACGCTGCATGGGCCATCCAGTTGGATTCTGCGAAGGAAATGCGCCAGGCACGCAATTCCATGGTCGATAGATCCATAGGCAAGCTCCATCTTGCATGCGATGCATTGTTGTTGCCAATATTGACCCTGCACAAAAACTATAGTCTGACTCAGCGCTGTCTAAATCCTAGTTGTCAACACGAGCGTTCGCTGTTGGTGCAAAACGAGCCTATTTTCACATTGTTTTCAATTACCTTCGATGCTGCGTGCCACCTTCTTTTTTTCTGGTTTTGAACACGTTCCTAGGCCGGGTTCATTAAAAATGTTTTGAAATATTTGAGTGGCCAGAGTCACCTGAGAAGTTGAGAAGGCACTGGAAGTTGTGGATCACTAATTACTGTTTATTCAACGGACACAACACGACGTTCAGTCACTTTTGAAATCGCCAAATTGGCAATGTCTTTAAAGTCTGTAAAGCTGTTGTCTATGAAATATGCAAAGTTCATCTATAGTTACAGTCTTTAGAGCGAATTTCATGGTGTTCTTTATTATAGATGCTGCTGCTTCTCTTTTTTTTCTAAAGATGCTCTTTATTTAGATTCATTTAAATCGCATCTATTGAACGGTTGGAAAATCAATTTAACGCCGGCACATCCCATTTTGACGTCGTTATCATAATTTATGTAGTAACGAGAAGTTTTGCTTATATGTCACTGTCTGTAGTCGTCGCTTCTTCAATCTCTTTATTAAATCTATTTGCATTGCCAAAAAACCTAAAAAAAACCTTACAACTAGCCTCATCCTCTTCGCATATTGAATTATTTGCTAAGATAACAGGCAAGGGTATTTCTTGATGGCTTCTTGGTCATGCCATCGTGTCCATCCATGGCAACAATTCAAGAAAATTCCAATATGAAGGATTTATAACAGCTTCCGATGATTGCGCTGTAAATAAACAGTCTTATTGAAACTATTGAAGGAGAAAAACAGAGACTGTTTGGTTTCTGTACATGCATCGATCTTTTCAGTTACAGATTTTCCTGATGTAAAATTTGTCCAACTCGGTCATGCGAAATTGGTTGTGCACATTTTTGAAATGGAATTATTCAATCGCGTGACCCTTTTGCATTGAAATATGCTGACTATAATACCTATATAGTTCACTAAATGAAAGCAATTTTCCAACTTTTCGCTCGGGATTAAATCAATTTTGTTATGGACAGGCTAAAAGGTTTTCAAGTTTGTCGAGTAATGCGCAGACGCACACATGTACCTATGGCGTCGAGCAAGGTTTATTTGTGTTTATTCTGTACGGTATTTTTTTATATATAAAATTATTGTCCCCTGGCGAATTTGGCAATCCAATATATCGAAAAGATCCGATGTTGAAAAATTGCTCCCATGATTGGGCGAATTAAGCTTTGCGCCATCGTTTTTCAATATAGGGACAACTGCAGAATTGGGTGTTGTGTGCATGATGCGAGTTGCCATCGGTGCGCATGAGCAATCCATTGAGCAGTTGCCATTATTCCACGCATGGAATCCATCGATTGCCTTTTTCCCCATTTTTATTTGTCCCGAGCTTTTTTTTTGTTTGCCCTCTCTTTGGTAATTTGGGCTTTTTTTTTAATCTCGAGTTTCGTCTCGTCACTTGACTGCTTTGCAGTGGGCACATAGGAGGTTCGCAAATTGGCTCCCTGCAAGAAGCAGGGTCTCTTTTTACCCAAACTCAATTCATTTCTCATTGTGACTTTGTTTTTTTTTTGTTTCCTACGGTCCGATTCTTCTTTCTTCTCGGTCTTGTATTATTAGGGCATTTGCGGCTTCTTTTATGCTTTTTTTCGCATCCGAAATTTGCGCTCAAATGAGAAGGGCAGAAAGTCGTGCCTTTTCCGATCTCAAACTCTGATTGATGAAGACGGGAAGGAGATAAGGATGGAAAAATTGCTAAAAAAAACAGCAAGCTTGGGAGCTGAGGGTGGTGCGACGAGTTCGCGCAGAAAACCAATGGGAAAGGGATGCGAGGCGCGTACGGTGGAAACACCTCCCAAAGATGGGCAGCCTATGGACTGATGCAATATGTGCCCGAAATAGCGAGGTAACTGCGTTACAGGCCACGCTGATTTTCTTTGTCTAATTTCTGCTTGAGCACACGTTTCGATGCACGCGATGCTTTAGTTAGCTCCGTGCTAACTGTTAAGGAAAGCCAAAGCAACCGATTCATTAAAACTATTGATTCTGGGAATGCGGTCCAAATATAAACATGTATCTGAAAACAAGTTCCTCGGGCAATCGGATTGCACGCACTGTCCTATATAATGAAACGAGCATGCGGTCAAGCGCAGCGAAATACCATTTTGGTGTATTGTTCGATGTGTTCGTTGCCCTGATAATTTCTGGACGTTGCAATGCTGCGAGGATCATTCATGGTTGAGAGGTGCCCACGAACGGAGTGTTGACTGTGAAATAGAAAAGAAAGTCATGATGGATTATGCGAACTAGGCAAAGACTGGATCCCCGAATTCATCAAAGCTTTGTGGGGTCCCTCCAACTGCGTGAGGCCTATCAGTGCCAACATCCAACATTCTAGATGACCCTTTTCACCATTTTTTCGCCCAGAAATCACTGGGAAGTGAATCAAGAATTTCACGGTCTAATGCGGGAAGAAGTTATAGACGAACATTCCACTTGAATTAAATGTTGGAGAGAGTCGTTTTCTCCCCTACTAAAGACCATTTGCGATCCCATTTCGATTGGGAGTTAAATGAGCTAAGTGCAGCCATGCCAATTTCATGGTGAAATCCAACACGATGTATCCGGTGTTTTCTGAGAACCTTTCCTGATTCCGAAGTAAATACTTCGATGGTGGCCCACTAATGATGGATGGACTTTTTGCGGCATTAGTAAGATGTCGCCCTGACAGCACGTTTAACAATCAATTTAGGCCGCGTTATCTTAGTTCACTTCGCCATGACGTACTATTAAGGTGCCACTCTGTATGGTCGAATCTTGAAAACAGAAGAAGAATAGCTTTCAAAGGTTGAGGAAATCGTTAAGAGTAGGGTCAAATTATTGTGTTATTCGTTTAGACATATTTTTTCATTGTATTAAATTGTCTTGCCCTTTTTTTCTTTCGATAAACTGGGATTTAACTTACTCTGTTTGGTCCGCTTCATGGATATTTCATTTTCTGTTGATATTAAAGATTGGACTGTATGGTCGAATCTCGTTAAGATGAACTTCAAGGGATAAGCAAAATGTGTACGTTTAAACAGTTATTCGCAATATCAGACGTCAGAAAATACATTTTAAACAACAACAACTATACATGTTACAAAAATTCAACATGCATTTACGCTAATGTTTTATAACGCAATTTTTGGAAGTTCAAAACTATAGTTTCCGAAATATAAGCTAGCTGTTATGGACATTTGCTCAAAAAGTTTTGGATTCGATTTTTAAGTGTAAAGTGCCTTTTTAAGTAGGCTTTACATTGATCATTGCACAATAAGCATCATAAAGTCATTATGCATGCTGATATTCTTTAAGTGGAAGGTGTTTTTGTGCTCTCACTACCAGGTATATAATTTATTGGCTCTTATGGCCGGGTACTGAAAAAAACAACTAGACTTGCCATCTTTATTCACTATATGTAGTTATGTGACATTATATAGTCATGCGTCATCAATGTCATTCAGACGCCTATGTTCATACTGGAATATCGTATCGATGTAAGAATCGTTCAATGATCATGAAATTGCAGGTTTGACAAAATACTCCGCCACGGGGAGAACATATCGTATCGGTTTCGAAGTTCCTCGGCGGCCATAATTGTCTCGAGGGCCATAAGAACATCGATATCAATTCACAACCCGCAGCATTCATTGATCTGTACCTGCATGATCAACGAAATGAAAAAGTAACCACAATGGCTGGATTAGTCAGAAGAGACTTTTTCAAATTGCTTTACGGTAATCTATCTATACACAGTGTACACACAACCAGAAATACCCAATCAGCTTCTTTCGCGATTATTAATTCAAACTTGAGACAGTGCTAGGGCATGCGGCGTACACCAGGAGCAGTTTTTTTTTGTTATATGGATATCCAATTTCATTTAATTCGAGCTGGGTTTATTGGCGCGCTCTATATGTGAAGTTAATTTGAATGCTGCAGAACTCGTACGGAATGCGCGCATAGACAATGCGAGAGGGAAGTATGTGTGTTTACACTTTATATTTCCGGAAATCCGGAACCTTTCTGGAAAAGGCTGCAACATAAGACGCAATTTTTAGAGGCGATGCATTTTCTGGAATAGGTTTTCCTTCGCCGGGGTCTATGTTCCGTTCGACTCGTTTGTTCGCGGCTTCAACCCGCAAATAATCCATATAGCTAGTTTTCATTATTGCTCCGCATATCAAATCAGCCATTATTTGTCGAAGGAAATTAAAAGTATATAAACGCAGCCAGCGCACAATGCGCCTCGGCGTAAAGGTAATCTAATATTAGGCGCATGTACAGGCACGCTCTCGCGATTGTTCGAGAAACGCTTTTATGGCACCAAATTATAGGCTTTTCTTTCAAGCTCGCAGATATTTCTTCAGTTCGCATGACTTAAGTTCCCAGCGTGGAAAAGTCATCACCCTCTGGAAATTTACCACAATATGCGAGAAGCTATAGAGCTCGCGAATGAATCCTCCAGCTGAAATTATAATTGCAGGTATACACGATAACGTCGGCCGAGTAATTAGTAAGAGCACAAATCAAGTGCGTAAATTATATCGATTATTCGATGGCAGCTAGGCACGTGGAGATATTAGGAAAGCCTCATTTGCATGCGCTGATAATTGGCGATTTCATCCTAGGCTGTTTGCGAAACATGTTTAGAATTGCGAAATTCTGGTCAGCTTCAGTTTGAGGCCCTGCGAGTTTTCTGCAAAGTCAAAGCTTGAACAGCTGCTGAGACCGTAAATTGTATTATGATTGCGCGAAATAAACGTTTATGCACGTTTTGGAATCGTACATGACAGTTTGCCGCGAGGTTTTGGTCAATTGATCATCGTTGTAATCTGCTCCCAACAAACGTGTCATGATGGTTATTTTCCATCAATTATTCGAATTAGGGCTTTTGATTGTAATGGCGGGATATTAGCTGAAATTATGGTGTGTTAGAAAAGTTAGCAGTACACTGTATGTGGATATTATTCGAGAACGAATTATCGAATGCATCGGTGGAACGAGCCTCATGATAGCACATTTATTGATTGGAATGTGAGTTGTTACGAAATGCGATAATTATACGAAATTGGTGTTTTTTAACGCGGGGAGTGGCTTATTTACCTATGGCACGAATGCGTTTTTTGGTGGGTTTGAAGATACTGAATATTTATCACGTAAACAATGCACATACGCAAAAACTACACGCAATAGTGGAAAATTAAAATTTGCGAAGAACGTTCATTAAATTTCGCTTTTTTAAAAATTTCCTTAAGCTGCCTTTAGACAAGAAAGCACGGAGAAAGTAGGACACGCCACATAATAATAAATATAGCTGTAGTTATTAATATACCGTTTATCTTGATTTTAATGTTTACCAGTTGGCTAGACAAAGATGTAGTCCCATGCGCCATGTTAGTAAATTTACCGTCATAGCTGCGATGAAAACGATAAAACTAAGAAGTAAGTAACGAATCGGGAAATTTTTCGAAATTCCTATAAAAAACTTGCAAGTTTTTTTATATTGTGGGTATGATAGTTGGTCGACGTACGTATTTCTAAACATTGCTTCGCTGGTATTATGACAAGCTGATGGCGTCCTACTGTATAGGATGAGAACTGGCGCACCAGTCACACCTCTGCAGAAACTTCATCGATGTAATCTCGTTGTTTTTCTGCATGCCCATTTCCCCTGGGATTTTGTATGTATATTATTTCAGTGCTCGTTTCCCTCGCATCCATTTTTGCTGCTGAAATAACAACATCCCGTGCGCGCCACGGATATACATTTGTTGGCTTGTCCCATGAGATCGGCTTCCTTCCCATTCAATCCATTTCAGCCCATATTTGATAGTGAATGGCTTATTCGCGGTCGTTGTGCCGTTAACTTGATCATTTGCTGACTAATTTACTCTGGATAAAACAACTTGCCATCACTTTTCTTCTACGTCGATAGTACCTTTCATCCCCCATCAATGTCGTCGTTGGTTTCGCGGAAGGATTAAGAAAGTACATAACACCTTTTTCCTCTCTCGCCTCGTGTCTTCTCCTGTTTCTACAAGAGGTCTCTTAAACGACTATCTTGGAGATTAACGCTGCATTTGTTGTTGTTGTACCGCTTCTGCTGTTGTTGTTGTTGCTCTTGGTTCGAGTCTCATCTCTAGTAATGGTAAACTCCTGCATGGCAATTAGTATTTAGGATATCGTTCGGCTGAGGCCTAAATTGAGCACTTAGTTAAGCCCAAGTTGAGGTTTCTCGTAAATTGAAATTCCGTCTCTATAGATTGGATAATCCTCGTTGTTCTTTATGTCCATATCACCGTTGGTTGCGTGGAATTTTGCGATTTTGTTGATCTTGAAATGTGAAGAGTTGTGTGCTTTGAAATATGGGATGCGACTATAAGATGTTGACATGCTTTAGGAAAGAAGATCTGCAAATATCAACGAAACATGCTACAGTTGAAAAATATTTCAAAGGGAACTAAACGAATGATCCGAAACTCCGAATTTGTTGTAAAGTTTTATACGACGCGTAAAACAATCTCACATGTATGAAATATTGCAAAACAATATTTGTGTTTTTAATATTTTTACATGTAGCCTGATTGATATTTATTGGTTTCCTGATAATTATATTTACAATATTTCCGAAAAAAATCGCTTATTGTTTAACTCGACACGTACATGTACAGTAGAGTCCATTTAAAACGATTGATATTAATGATAGGTCCGATATTATGATGTAAAATGTAAAGGAAGTTTGGTTTCCCATAGAAGTGCATGTAAAATTTTCCGGGTATTGTGATGCTGGTTATAATAATAATTCGCATTTAGTGAGGGGGGTTTGGTATGTTTAATGCTATATGGGATCGGTTATAATGATGAAGGGGGGATGTGAATAAGTTTCCCACGCTCTGGAGTATCTGATCATGTGTTCTTTACGGTAATCATGGACCATTTTTCACCACGTTAAACTGTTTGTTGATGTTTTTATGTACTTGTACATTTCAACGTTAATAATGTATATTCTTGTGTAACAATCCTCAAATTTTTGTATGCATAGAATGTACTCCCTTATTGGGTCACATTATTTTAATTCGGGTTTAATGATTTCCGGATATAATGGTCAAATTCTG
>JAQGBX010001193.1:0-26707 GCA_034698745.1 Megaphyllum sjaelandicum | reverse complement strand
TCTTTTGAGTCCTTTGGGTGGGAACCACTTCACGATCACAATTTATCTTAGGTCAGGACGCACAGTGGCGTCACACAAGTCATACATGAATTCTGCAAATCTTCCCATTCCATGGAGGGCAAGAAATGAAATATCCGCCTATACTTCACGTCAATGCGGCTAAAGTAATTTCCGAGACACGGTGGAATATTTCGAAATTGGCCCTGGAGCGTAGTATGAAGAAAGACGATCATGCTATTTTCTATCTCGCGTAATTTCCGAGAGACTGTTGCATTATGATAAGCACGAAATATCATTGGTATCTGAAGCTTTGGGCACGTAGCGCCTTAAAAACTAGTCCATTCGACAGAATACAGTGTACAAGAGAACGAAGAAACTTCTCACTTACACTAATGTTGCATTCCAAGTAGTTTCAGAAATATTGTACAATATTATTACTGTATATTATCCGAAAAAAAAGTTACAAGACCTTGAGCGGATCTTCCAGGACGAATGCAAACTAGGGTTAATCGCAACGCTTTTCACCCGAGCAACTCCGTGTTTCCTGCGAACACGCGGGGAAAAAAAACTCATTTCCGGTCCCGAGTGAGGCAACAATGGGAATCGAGCTTTCGAAACGAGATTGGTTCGAAAGGCATTTCAGAAGATATCTTATAAATAGTTGATTTCGTTTTCGGAAGGTTGCGAAAGCGCAAGCATCTGACGCAAGCGCTTAGCCAATCAGAAGCTCATGCATTATTTAGCGAACGGAGGCCACGCTTATCGCAAAGCGTTTCATAGAAAACAAGGGGGCGAAATCTCGAACGATTCGGGGTAAATCTTTAATGGTACGGATGAATCCGAATGATTCTTCGGCCTGCAAACGGAACACCCTGCATGAATCTTTGAACTGCTTTCGGCGCTTTGTGGTAGTTAAAGTGAATCTCTAGGGATACTGTCATCAGTGCCGCGAATTTCGAGTGATTCTTTGGTGAATCCCGAATTAAGAGAACATTCGATGGAAAAAGTTGCTTTTCACGTGATTCTTACACAAATCTATATATTGAGAAAGCATGTGATAAACATGATTCTTTGACACGCTCTAAACTAGTGCTCTAAGATTCGGAATACACCCAGAGTGATTTATCGATTAACACACAACCATAATTTGATACACGCAGCACTAATTCTCGATATAAATTCAGAGTAGGGTGCGAACACACTGAATGCTTACTTTCGACGTTCTTCTTTCAGCTTCTTTCCTGCTTGTTTTCACCTACTTGTTTCCAGCTTTGGGGCGCACAATGAATGCTGATATCAGCGTGATGGTCAGTGTGCTTGGTGGCGCCACTGCATGCGTTATGCTAGGTCAAACATTCCGCGTAAAACCTTCCACATGCGCATTATCATCTCATGATGAGTGCAGGACACGTTTTACGGTACATATGTGGCATACAATCGATGCCTACACTTTTTACCAATAGTGATCTGTGTGCAACACTGTGTCTCTTTCAAATCTGCTTTAAAAGCTTATAAGCGCTTCTTGTAAGCTCAGTCTGGCTCGGCTAAGATTTCTTCGTGAGCGCCCTCATTTAAAACGCATATCGCATTCTTATCCCGCTCGGTGGCGCTAGTGTACGCCTAGTCGTAAGCGCCTGCAATAAGAATTCAGTGTGTTCTCACCCTTAGTTCATAAAACTGGAAACATAATGAGAATGCAGATAGAAGCTTTACGAATGGCAGTTTGACGGTCGTGAAGTCGCGTGTGCAAAATTGACACTCAAATTATCTTAAAAATTTAATCAAATGTTCGCACTGTAAATTTATAATTCTATTAATACCATCTTTCTGCATGCGCGACGCATTTCAAGACTACTAAAGTACAAGTCGTAAAGCTTCCGTTTGAGTCCCTCTATACATTCAAATCACTCACGCCGGGTATAGGGCATCGACCAAGAGGTTGTATACTGCAGTTCATTGTTCAACAAGATTCCATAGTTTATGCTAAGCTAGGTTACTATTCAGATCTGCAAAAACTTAATTCTTCAATAGACAATTGTTATAATGTAGGCAGCGAATAACGAGTTTCCTTTTCTGAAAATACGTAATGCGCAAATTCGAGTCTGCGAAAAAGAAAGGAAGGCAAATAACTTGAATTTTTATTGCATCAACAAAGGATGGAGTCCCCCCCCATGATTTTTTGGGAAAGTAAATAATCGGCTAATGTTCCTGCATGTGCACTTTCTAATTATAACGCGGCGATTCGCTGAGGTTTTGTTTGCGTCTCAAGATTTGTTCTTTCCCTTTCACGAGCCTTCTTGCCATCAATGCAAATATTTTGGGGCTCAGCGCCAAAAGGGTCCATAAAACATGAAGCACAAAGTCTCTCCACATATTACGATTTACTTCAGACCCTATAAATCGGGCATTATTTCACCGCGAAGGAAAGCAGAACCGTATAAAGGAACGTAAAAAGGGCTGCGGGGGATCCCAGGGCTTCGGATAAGTAATGCTAATGGATGCTTTACAATCCTGTTCAAAAAGCTGGTTTGCAGACTTGCTCGAGAACGATTCATAAGAAAAAATATCAGGTAACTTCATTTTTTAGTATTTCTTGTAAGAAAACCAGAACTTGTCCGCGTACTCATAATCCATTAGTAAGGCGAATTTAAAAGTGCAAAAACCTTACAATGAAAGGAAGACTTAAAGCTAAGAACCGATCCCCAAATATGTAGCATTCTTCAGACTTAATGCTTTGCACCCTATGTGATGTACCCATCACTGTAGGGGCTACCCGGATCTGCTCCCTCCTGACATCTTTTCTACCCTAGCTTCTTGGTGAAGCTGGGGTGGTTCATCTGTCATCAAGTTTTTGCTCTCTGACAGTCTTCTGAACGCCTTGTGGCCCACCACACCTCTGGTTTCCACCAAATCCTTTTCATAATGTATACTCCTTTCTGGTAGTGGTCCCCAGTAACTGCCAGCTTAAGGGCCCTAAACAAGCACTGCAGGACTCTCCAACTCCCCAACTCTGGAGAAGATGTTCAACTTTGCAAATTACGTTTAAGTCAATGTAGCTCAACTGTATACCCATGAATGACCCTTATGAAATGTCACGTACATGTAAAAGCCAGTATCACGTTACATTTTCATCGAATCATTTATTGAAAGAACATGCCATCGTGTCAAAAGTCATGTGTTATCGACATAATGACAAAATCTACCTAAGGTCCTTTGAAAAATACACAAGCTCCAAAAACACGACTACTAATAAAACACCGTTTAATTAATCTGCATAATGTGTAGGATGTCTCATTTTCCTCCATTGTACTATATTGTGTTGGCAATATTCCACGATGTTGTTAAATTAATACTAGCAAAGGTCGTTGAACAGTCATAACATGGATAATTCTACGCCAGTTATGCTATTTTAGCGCAATAACATTTGCTGCTAAGAGAAACTTAATGGCCATTCTGCTGTGCATGTACACCAAATAAAAGGCTTTCGTAAAATATGTTACAATTCAAAGTACGAGGTCACTGGACAATCAAATCAGGTAAATTTCAGAACGATTTAGCCAAACGTCTGCATTACTCGTTCTAGCACGCATTGCAGATAGCCGCCATTCTCATGAGAGCACTAAAATATCCTGCATTATAGCAATGTGTAATTATATCATATATCAAATTGCAGTTACCGCACGCATCAATAGTGCCTTGACACATATTGCCCTCACAATCTAATTAGCAGAATTTATTCGAAACAGAACTAGGGTATACATATCCTTGAGAAATAGAAAAATCCTGCTAAATTCTGTCAGTTACAATGGTTGCATTTCCAAGAAAAAACAACTTCCATAAATACAGTATATTGTGTAGGCCTACACATTGCGTGGGATCAAGTGTCTGTAATTCAATTCCATTCAAATCAGTACTCTACAGTACACAAATAAATGCCATATGGTATAGGGATTCGAGCCCATTACGAGGACCTTGATGCTCTTTCGTCATGCAAATCATCAAATAAAAAATATGTACATTCATTTATATTTTTCAAGTGTATAATTTGAAGCGTACATTAAATACGGTATAATTTGGGTTTGTACACCTCATGCCCATAGTTTACATGTATATACATTGTAGCGTGAGTCAGGTAGCACGGATCGAAAGCTCTAGCTGGCCCCTTGATGTCGGCCACCATTCAGTGTTTGGTTGCTTTTCTGTAAAGTGTCATTTCAAGGCACTGATGGAAGTAAAAATTGTTATTTTAACTTTAATTTAGGGTACGTCATAATTAATGTTAATTTAGGTAAAATTGGATAAAATTGATATTTTAACGTTAAATTTTGGGTAAATCGATACAAATTGTTAATTTAACGTCGATTTAGGGCATATTAGCACATATTTCTAGCTCATATTTATTGTGGTTTGGTGCAGCTTTGGACCAAACCACACGCTACCCTAACGTTTTTGATCTGAATTTGACCTAATCTAACCTATCTGTTTACCCTAAATTAACATGAACTATGACCCTAAATTGAAGTTTAAATACCACTTTTTTTCCCAATTTACCGTAAATTAAAATTAATTATGAGCTACTCTACACTAAATTAAAGTTAGAATATCAATTTTTACTTCCATCAGTGCCTTGAAATGGCACTTCATAGAAAAGCAACCAAACACTGTACGGTGGCCGACATCAAGGGGCCAGAGAGCTGTTGGTCCGTGTTACCAGACTCACACCGTATACTAAATCTAAATGAGTCAAATTTTGATGAAATTCTATTTTTTGAATGTTTCAAATTTAATTCTGATTTTACTTTTTATTCTGAGACTATAACAGCTGTTAAGAAAACCCTTGGAAACTGAGTCAGCAAATACAGCCTACTGCACTGCATTCGACCAATCAAGTAACCAGAAAAATAACATGCTGAAACGATCTGCAAACATTGACTTTTCCGATCTACTTCCAATCAAAGAAAACGTCATATTTGCATGCCTACCTTATCTCGCCAACAGAAAACGTGAATAAAACAAACTTCTTTGTCGAGCCAGTTGTGTGCATAATCACAAAGATCCCCCATTAATTCGTCATTGTGTTCATATCATGGATCTAAGTGAAACACTGGGGATAATTGGTGAAGCATTCTACATTGCTCAAAGTAGTGAAAGCACTCTTCGTACCCTCTCAGCAACAGACAATAGGGAAGTCTATTTAGGAATTCATCAACTTAACACAATCAAGATTCGAGTGCTCCGTATATATATATACATGAAAAGCTTTTCGCACATTAACAAAAAAACAAACGAGGGAAAGGTGATGCCACTCCATCGATCCTGTGCATAATTGCGAACGGAGAATTAATGGCTCGACATAGCAACGGTAAAAGCGTTTATACCAACGTCTGATGGCAAAGTTTCCATATCTGCTGTTTATAAAAGGGCTCATCTCATTCAGAATGCACCATCTGTGCACGGCAGACCAACATGACCTTAATCATTAATAAGTTGTACAGACAACTGTGCTCTAGGGTTAGTAATAATACTGCAGTAAATGCTCCGTGGTGCAGCTTGAAAGTCCCATTGTGGAGATCTACAATTGTACTTCACCAGAAATCCAGGCAACAAATCGTACAAGCACAGCACTAATTGTAATTGTAAATCAAGGAGATACCCCAATAATCATTTAAGAAAAGCACCTTAACTCACTCGATCTCTATACACAATGTTATAAGGTCCACACGCGCAAAAAATTCGTGTAATTACGACGTCATTAGCTCTTTCCCTTAATCGCCAAAATTACGTCATAAGTTGGTCATAATGTCTCTTGTTTTTAATTCAAATATACAATGGAACTTAATCTCGCTTTATACGCCAAAATTACGTCATAAGTTGGACAGGCCTACATGTTGTTGTATGTAGTGAAATTATATCAATTATTTAATGTCTCGTGGTTTTAATTCAAATATACAATGGAACTTAATTCACTAAGAAGATCTCATTTTATACGAATTTCTGATACTACGAGCTCATTTCCAATGAACGGTTAATGTTAATTTCTTCTTTTAAGACGAATTTCGAATTCTGATGTTACCAATTTTCGAGTTCCCAAGCATTCGCGCTATATTAAGTTAAAACGAACTTTAGACAATAGTATAAAAGTACGTAGTTATAACGGGGAATTCCCAGATAGAAGTTGCAACACCATCCCATTCATATACGTGGGGTAGAATTTTATCCAAACTTCGAGGAGACTTTATTTATTATTGTTCAATTCAATGCAACTCATTACCCTAAAGTCAACAAAAAAATGCCACATGACATGGTAGGGGATGTCGAAGTACTGATTTTTTAGCTCGTGATAATGCGAACAGCGGCTTAAACGAACACATTTTGGACTTACCTTTGGGTTCGTCTTAACGACGTTCGACTGTATATGTAGCGAAATTAAATTAAAAATTAAGTATTTGAATGAATTTACTATCATTTGAATAATAATGCGAAAAAAACAAAAATAACACATCACGCAGCTCGTTAAATTGGAAATAATCCTTAATTGGAACGAAAAGTTCGCAAATGCAAACACTGGTATTTTGATTTCAGACATCAGTCTAGCTCCTAGGGGGGGGAGAGCTAATTGCAAACAACTACACTATGTCAGGAAAGTGTAAACTCATCCATAAAACACACCTATCTGATTATTACAACACGTAAATAAAGTATATAAACTCAACTTGCAAAGCTTAAAAATGATATAAAATTAATTGTCTCTCTATATAATTAACTCTCTGCTTCTCAATAACCTCTATCATTCTGTCAGGCATTGTTAGAAATAGTTTTTGCCAAATATTCATGACAATCTTGCTCAAGCATTCCAAATTGCAACCTTAAGTTCATTCACATGATGACATTGCTTGTTTCGCCCATATACATGTACATCCCTTTTCTTCAAACCCCACACATTTTCAACCGGATTCAAGTCTGGTGAACGTGAGGGCCATGGAACCACATCAACCTTTCCTCGTTCAAATCACTGCTTGGTAGACTTTGATGCATGCACACTAGCTTTGTCCTGTTGATATTTTTGAAAAACATGCAGTTTGTGAACGTCCTATTTTGGTGGCTATTTCCCTTGTGGACAGTCCCTTTCACCTAGTTCTTTTCCTCGAGGCATGGTAATATGGTGTTCGTTTCTGTATTACACCCAAGTGGATCTGATGTAGATGACACACATCAAACGATGTGTACATGTATATAACCCTGCATATGCAAATCGGTTTGCAGACTGACATTCCAAGAATTTGCAACTCGAATTTATACCTTATTTATAGGTTACAGATGACGTTTTGTTTCCAAGAATAATTTTTTTCTCCGAACTTTTAACTGGCATTGATATTTGGCTACCGTTGGAATCATATTTTCATAAATTGATATCAACGACTTATTGTAATAATCAGATACGTGTGTTTTATGGGAGAGTTTATACTTTTCTGACAAGTGTATAACAATAGTTTACTGTCGCAAACATAACACTGGCGGGAAAAATAACAGCCTGTTAATTAATATTTTATCCAGATAAAAGAAGGAAATCCAAAAATCGATGATAGAGCAGCGAGCAAAACGAAATATTTTCCAGAGAGAGAAAAAACAACAATCAATAAGAAATCACTATATCGTTGCAAAAACGCCTCATGCGAGCTCGTCAAAATGCAGCTCTATTGCGAGTAAAATTTCGATAACAGATATAAAAAGCCTCGAGCATGGAGGAAAATAATGGTATGAACATTTTTGAAAGCTCGGCGGGGCAGATATCCCAACCAGCAGAAACAGAAAAGGAAGATGAATGTTTGAATTTCGTGGGAGTCGACAGCTGCCTTGGAACGGGAAATGCAGGTAGTTGGATGACAGGAACAACAGATTGAGGATACTTTAACCACTGCGCATGTTTTGTGTCATCTAAGCAGCCTAGAACCGTTTTCGAGAGGTGATGCCGAAGTTTATCGGGTTTTGCGAAGCGCTGAATAAGCGAACAACAAGCACTGCATCTTCGAAACCTGGTCTCGGTCAGCTGAGTTTATTAAACTAGCTTGACATAACTAAATCAGGGTTCCCCCAGAAATTTCATATTCAACTTCCCTGACTTTTCCAGGATTTAAAACAAATTTCCCTGACCAGCTGAGAAGATTGACATATGCCAATGTTATCCACGATTTAGTTAAACTTACACAAGACAAATTTCAATATTTTGATATAACTTTCAAAATTAACAAAGTAAAACTTTAAAAATTCACCAAAATTAGCATGACGAATTTTATTTTATTTTACACATTTGCATTCGAAAAATGTTGAAAGTTTGGCCAATTTGTTCTGGGAAACTGTCGAAAATTTTGCAAATTGTCCTCGGTAACTATTGAAACTGTTGCAAATGTGTCCTCTGAAATTGTTGAATAGTTTGCAAATTTGTACTGGAAAATTTAGAAAATTTTGAAAACTTTGCAGATGGGCTCTGAACCAACTATGTAGAAGAGTTCATTTTGGATTGTGACAACATTAATACATTCAATTTCCCTGACTTTTTTCAAAATAAGTCAATCTTTCCTGACTTTTAAAGATATTTTCAAGTTCCCTGACTTTTTCAGGTTTTCCAGGTCTGGGCCTCTGGGGGTACCCAGTAAATGGTCGAATATAATGGCTGGGGTCTTTCCACAAAAGGCTATCGAGTACATCGAGTTCTCCGGTTACAAATGAATTCCGAAATGTATTTTCTAAAATATTTAAAAGGTGGTTGAAATGTCTGGTTCCTAAGGCCCATCAACCCCGTCTAAACTATTCCTACCTAAATCCGATAATAATCTCAATCTCTGAATTTGTCTGAATTTGTCTGAATTTGTGAAATTATAGTAAAATGGATGTACTAACAGAGGCAATCACAAGTGAGGCTGGAGTGTATATTCTCGGTTCATGAGATTCTGAAGTTTACAAATACTGTACAGACGAAAAAAATCCAATGTACAATTTACAGCATCGTACGTTTTAAGTGTACAGCGCGCATTTGCGACATTTAATTATCAGTAGCAAAGTTACAGTTGACATTTCATTTTTTAGATTGGCAGCAACTATACGCATTGCACAAATGCATGGCAGAGAAGGCAACGATGCTAAACTGCGAACTGGCACAATTCCCGGGAAATATCGGCGCAACGCTTAACCTGTATGCATGCGTGTAATGCAAGATTGCTGCCAATTCTGAAAACGGAAATGTCAACTGTGACATTTCTATCAATGATTAACTGTCGCAAATGCGCACACATTACAAATTTTATGGCTCTCTACCATTTTCTAACTGGATTTTTTTTTCATAGGACTGCCATGTCTTCACCAAAATTCAGTCAAATTCTTAAAATCGTACTGGCCTACATGACGGCAACCTACTATCAATTCCTGACTTTTCTGCAAATGATTTACGTTCGATCTCTCGACACATTTCAAAACAAAGCAATCTTCAAGCAGATTATTAAGACGTTATCAAATTCTGATACATGTATTAAGAAATATTTAGAAATAACACCACCCCATCTCAGGAAGTATTTCGGATAGTTTGCTTTAGCGATGGGAAACATAATAAAACAACAAAAAAAAGATTCTTGTGGATGGCCATGCATCAGATTGTGGTATATTGTTTAGAGTGTTTATCATAGTCTATATGATCCTCCTTCTAGATATTAATAAGACTGGAATGCCAATTGATTGCCCACATACCAATGCGACCCATCCATGATGCCGCATTGCTTTCTGTTGGAACAAATCAATAAGTCGTTGCTTTCAACAGCAAAAAATCTCCGAAGATCGTGGCCCAGAATTCCACTTTCTGCTCGCAATTCTTCCAGGAATAAAAAAGAAAGCCATAAACCATGACTGACAAATTTGATGCCTCGAGGGACAATGATTTGAAAGTTGAAGGGAAAAACTTCGTCAAATGTTCCATAGATTTTGCGGAAACGGATTAATATTGATAGAGGTCAATATCGGAAACATCTTACAGAAAACAAAACTCGAGAGACAAGGAGCAAAATGGAATTTTGCATTATGACATGATGAAATGATGAAGCAGACTGAACACGTACAGAACCCAGTTTTCTCTTAGATCTCCTTGCAGAACCTTACACTTACAGAACAACAAAAAATTCTCAAATATGTTACTCATTGATTTTTACAGCAATTCATCAAATTGTACACGTATACAGTTACATAAGTCATTTCTTACGTTATAAATGCCATTTTTCGCAATACCTGTCCATTTTATTCCTAAAGTACGTTGCATTTGTATTTTCTTCAAATATTATGTTTCAGAATTATTACAAAATCATTTAGGGTCATATGTATATGTTCTTTGGGAAAGAAGTTTCTCCCCATAAATACTTAGTAATATTTACAAAAAATAATTATTAGGTAAGAGGATAGCGGCAACAACTGGGTCTTTTCATTGAAATTCCCCTTTATTACGAAAATAAATCCATCTGAGTTTATCATCAGTACATGTACATGATCTACAAGAAAGCCAAAGTTCCCTGGTTTTGGATTGTATGTTTCTCATCGCCCAAGGGATTCCATGGTTTGTCATTACAAATAAACCGATTCTTTTTCTAAGATTCATGACATAGTCAGTTTCTCAAATAACAGAATAGATTAATTAGACCTTTGTCATCCATGGCAAACAAGCACTCGTTCGCTGCGTTGAAAGAATATTTGTAAAAACATTGATAAGCTCTGCGGAAGCTGGTTCAGGGAATTAGACATAAAAGCCATTAATCTTAGAGGTAAACTATGCTGAATACAAAATATGACGACGCGTCTTGCGAGCAGTCAATAGAACAACAAAAATTGCATCTACTGACAGTTATTTCATACGCTGAAAAGTATGATGTATTACATTACGCAGTCTGTGATCAATATTCAATGCAGAAAAAGATGGCCTTTACAGACAAGAAAAAGCATGAATAAGCCGTAATTAATTCACCAGATTTCGATGAAACTCTATATTCTGGAAAAAAATACGCAAAAATCCAAATTTCATAGTTTTCTTTTGTAAACACATTTCCGAATATTTGTTCTACATTTGGTCTTTTTGACTCAAATTGTAATTTATCATATCGTAAGAGCTGCGTCACTTCGCACTATAATTCCTCCGAAAATAACATTCGGAATGAAATTTGCATAATTTGGCATAAATATTATCACGTACAAATAGATGTTTATGCAAATCTTACAGTATGAACATTTAAAATGTGTTACAATATTCTCGGAGTTGAACTAATTTTTTTTTTTGAAAAATACTTTGAAATCCCATTCAACAAACTCCTTCGTGCTGATAAGAAACGTAGCATGCATCTGACCGAAATTTTCAGAGTCATTTATACCTTGGACAACGCCATCAAACTTCGCAAAAACCAATTGCAGCCATAACACTCTTCAGAAATTATGAAAAGCTATTTCTTCTTTTAGTTTTCCGCGCATATATTCCGCTGGCGATGCCATCAAAAAACATCGCGGAAGGCATACAAACTATAGCAAAAACCAACGCAGAAGTTCTAAAAGCCGTTGGCGACGGGAAATTCGTACCTTCAATGGCACGACTTCAGAAATATCGCAGTAGGGGTATCTCGAATTTCGATGCAAATTTCGGCAATATAACGAAATATGAGGATGCATAAAAAATGCATTATCCTCGCCGGGTGTAAACTCGTTTTCATATAATTCCTTTTATGAAAGTTTTCCATCCTCCCGCGTTCTGTAGCGGCTTTTATAGCCCGCCATCGAGCGGAAGATTATAAATCTAAAAGGTTGCAGCCATTGCGGTTGTACGCCATGCAGAAAAGTTGATCCACATTGCCGGGCTAACTGGCATTCTCGATGAAAATAAAACTGCTTCCAATAAACACCGGAACCGGCAACCGCACTTTAGAGCTCGTCCCTTAATTCCAGCCACTGAGAAGTGTTTTGCTAGCCAATTAGATTACGCCGTTCGCGGCGTGTACTCCAATGATACTCCACCGTTGCAACAATGGCCACGAAGAGTGCATTCCCAAAGTGAATTAAGACTTAATTTGCATGCATGGTCGATAAAATTCACCGCTCGTGCTGCTTTATATCTTCGTGGCGAAATTGCTCGCATAAAAAACGAGCAGGCATTAAGTTGTCTCGAAGCAAACTCAACGCGATAAGTAACCACTAGCGGGTGGCCATGAGAACGAAAATGCAAATGAGCGTCGATATTAGCTAGCTCTTCAGCTTGGAGCATGCTTGCAATGTGCGAGCTAGGCAGACTCGACAAATTAATTTCTAATTCTCAATAACGCTACCGAGCGGAGATGAGTGCTCTTCCTGGCCTTTGCATGCACTTGCAGCGATGGAACAGGGATCCGGAAGCTGAGGAATGATGCATCATTTCGTCGAAATTACCGTCGAACCTCGCTACAACGAATCTCGAGAGACGTCGAAATTTGTTCGTTTTTGACTGTTATAGTTCGTACTATTAAAATCGCGCAAGACTTTAACAATTAACTAATTAAGTTGCGTCGCAGTTTGGATAAAATCCTACCCCACGATTATGAACGGGAAGGTGCTGCTATTTTCATTGGGAAATTCTCCGTTATAAACAACCGGGTAATTAAGCTTTCGATTCCCGTGTCGGCCATCCTTGATTGTAGTTTTTCATGGTTTCCCATAATTCCTCCAGGCGAATGCTGGGAGAGTTCCTACAGTATATTAAATCGGCTACGAACGTCTTCTTATCCCATCCTCCCCGCCGGGGTTCCGAATACAGGAAATATAACGTAATTAATATGCTGGGGTCCATCATGGCCAGACTGCTTAGTTCGACTTAAATGCAATTTGCATAATGATCCACCTGCCAAATGGTACTAGGTAGTGACTTTGGGGTAAAGAATAGAAGAAAAAAACATATTGTCTAAAGTTTGTTTTAACGTGCCATAGCGCGATTGTTTGTGAACTCGAAAATGCATAATATCCGAATTCGTATTAAGCGAAGAAATTAACATCTCTATAGAACGGAATCTAGAAATGAGTTCGTACTATCAGAAATTCGTATAAAGCGAGTACTTCTTCGTGAGGTTCCATTGTATTTATTGATTTCAGGAACAAATAACGGTAAACCCCCTAACCCCGCAATGGGAGGACTATAACTTTCGGATTTATTTAGCCCCTTCAAGTTTTACTCTTTTATACGAAACATTTTTTAAAGTTATACAAACAGCGTATACAAGTTTTTATTTCTTTTTCTTTTTTTTAAATTAAAGGGAAAATTATACAATTGTATACAAAAGGGGGAGGAATCAATTTGCATGAGGAAACATTTTATATAGAGGAAAGAGGATACATGTAGAAGGGAGAGGAGGTCGAGAAGAGGTATTATATGGGCCTGCTACAGTGGTGGAAAAATGCAATTACAGTGTATAGAATGGAGGGAAGACGGAAAGTGAGCAGTGTGTGGCAAAACACTGTAATAATATGAAGAGGAATAAAAGGAAGGGGTGAAAGACGAAGATTTGATCGAACCTGATTCCCGCTAAGCAGAAATTCTGCTCGCTGCAAGCTGCGCGCATGCGCACTACGATTTGGAGCATGCTGCTCTCGGTAGGTGTCGCTGCAGCTTATCAGAATTTCTGCTCGCTTTTTGAGTTCATCCTGAGCCAACTTTTCTGGTCGCTGCGAGCAGTAACCAAAACGACGGATGTCGGCTATTCCCAACAAAGGCTCCAGTGGATTAACATTTGAAGAAATGTTGATAGGGCTACAAAAGTTATAAATAATTGAATTTGTCTAAAATTGAACATAGTCTACTAGTCAATAGTTAGAGCGCCTTTATTTTTCTGATACTGAAATGTTGCCCTATGTGAACTTGCAATAACAATATGAGTAAAGAAGAGGAGCATTGTAGAACAACTTAATTCATCCATTACAGGCACTTTGTGGTACAAGTGGCTGTCGTTGTAGCGGTTTGCGCAGTAATGGTTTATTTACGTATTTGGTTCCATCAACGTTGACATTACCTCGCAAACAGGTAGGATGTCATGGAAATTCAATTAATCGCCGAGAGCTTTACAAAGTAGGGTCCATCGATTCGATTAGTCGCAAATATCAACGAATTGCCACGATGTATCACCGTGGTTTTAGGTTCGCAACTGCGACTCACTTGTTGCTACTAGCTGCCAAAATCAGCAAAGGCATGTCTGGCAGCAAAAACTAGCTTCGCAGGAAGCCATGCGGCGAAATTTAATTAAGGATGAGAGTATTAGACGAGCATTCGGCAAAGACATCTTGCAGCGACATTTTGCAGCTTAAAGTGCGAGCAATATCGCAGAAGGCCACGCTTTGCTTACCGATCAAACTGCTCGATCTGCCCTTGTGCCCTCCATCGCATTTCCTTCCAATTTTAATTGGATGAAAACGAACCCGAGCCTATAAAGACTATAGGGAGATGGCCCTTAAGAGATCGCTTCTGCTACGTTGATCAATCTCTTGGAAAACATACTTCCGCAGTAACATCGGAAGTCTTCTGGGGAAAACTTCAATTACACCACGGAAAAAAAATGGGTAAACCGTCGAAAGAGTACACGAACGATCAACCATTGAACTGCAGTTAATTTCACGGCTCGCTAATGCACTTCTTCTAACGACTCGAAATCAATTTGCATTGAACACACGAACCATGAATCAGCGGGTGAGGGAAAAGAAGCCCCGCAGAATTTCTTGGAAGATTCATCGAGTTAATTGAAAGCAATGGAAATTGGACCGAATGATTGAAACATTGAACGAAATTTACGTGCAAAGTGTGAATGCATCAAACTGAAGCACCTGTTATGCTTTATTCGTTTAAGACGAACTCTGATATTACAAATTTTTGGTTAAGACGAATAAATTTTCAACTTCCCAGACATCCACGCTACGTAATTTCACGCTACGTAGTTGCAGGACATTCCTATTTATAACAGTGATTCCCAAAATGGGCAATGGGAAACTCGAAGCGGAAACTAAAATAAATGCTTCAATTTTAACAATTTGTATTTACATATACATTTTTGGGGAAACATTGTTTAAACAGGAAGAAGAATCATGTTTCGGGCTTGAAAAAGAAAACTAGAAAACATATGGAAGGAACTAGTACTGCAAAGTTGTATTTGTATTAATGTGCTTTAAAGATACACTGAAGTTTATAACCTTCAGTATATCATTTTAATTGATTTTATGGGAAAACATTGTTTTAGCAGGAAGAATACCCTCGATTCGGACTAGAAAAAATCTAGAAAACTTATAGAGTACAAATCCGGCATCCTTCCTTCTTCAGAGGCATGCACCCAAACGTTAAGAGTTGATAAATGCGGCAAAGTCTTCGCATTTCTCGGCGTCTCCGCGCCATATCAATTTCTCGACTAAGAGCAATACGATTCGGAATTGAATTATCTCTTGATAAATGCTCTCGGCGTAATTGTCGCCGTTGACAATGCAATATATGCAAGCACCTTTGGCATAGTCCTGAACCTGCAGCTTTTTCTCAATTCCGTTCCTGATTTATGCTTTGCTAGCCTTAAATTGAATCAGTCCGCGTTATTCCGCGTGAAATCATTTCTGAATTATGGGCGCCGTTACATTCCGAATATAGAATTTAATACGGCCCCCGCTTGGCGAAATCATTTTTTGAATTTTACACTCGGTTGCCAGGCTTTATTCAAAAGGCGTATCGATTTCGGCATGCCCAATTTTGTCGCGAAATATGCATCGTAAAAGGTAGAACCTTTTATTATTTTTAGCGATGGTTTCGGAAGAAGAAAAAGAAGAAAAAAAAAGAAATTCTTTTATGAAGGGAAGCCATCGTACGGAAGGCAATTTCGGATGAAAAGCTCCACGATGTAATCTCCAGCGAGCCAATTATTACTGCAAAAATGGCACCGAGTTGCGCACTCGACGAATCGAGAATAACGCCCCGATCGCAACATTTTATAATTGGTGCATTAAGGATACACGCTCGGCATTTCAAAAGATAATTTTCGTATAGCGAACGTTCCCTTTGCACGATAATGACGGTAATCCTCTCCAGTTTAGATACGCCATTTGCCAAATATTTAGATTGTAATGCGAGTCGAATGTTCCAACCTCCCACGATTAATAACCATAGAAGAACGCGCTAATCAGATTAATCTCGAATAAATATCATCCGTTTGAAAAATTAAGTGCAAACAAACTGTCGGAAAGACGAGGTAACTTTTCATACCAGACAACTTTTCATAAACTTATGAATGAGGAAATCATTCTGATAGATTAGCATTTACTGTAAAATCTCGACACCGTTGGGACTAATCAAAAACAAAAATGATCTGAATCGCGCGTCAAATCCGAGTCAAATCCAAAAAACTCAAAGGATGTCATTGGAATGCCATCCTATCCGATGATATCATCAATAGCAAAAAGTATAGTGATAAAAGATCACGATAAAGATTAAAATGCGCATGCCGATGAATTACTATTAAACTGATAATCTGATATCCGCCGGTAACTCTGCAACTGGGGTACTCCAACATAATCTTTGCGAATCGTATTGTGGCAGTTGTGAAGTCACGTGTGCATAATACATGTATGTACAACAAAATTCACTCTAGGTTATGCATTCCTTTTGCATACGTGACTTGACGACTACCAAAGTACGATTCGTAAAACCTTTCTCAGTACTTTATACACGTTCATGTATGGCAAATTGAAACTATGCGTGCCAACAGAAGTTCTTGTCAGCATCTTCTGATGTCCGACACTGTCTAGACCGAACTTATTCCTCCATTGCACTGGCTATATTTTTCTCCAAATATTCTCAATTTATTACTAGCCAAAACAATAGCTACATAGCAATCGGCTATCAAAAAATCAATAAGCAACAAGCAATCTTCATAAAATCAAAACCTTGTTATATTTGTATGGAAATTGACAACTTTATCACAGTTACAATAAGTTTAATCAGCAATTCAAAGCCAAGATACAGTCCCATCAAGTACTGAACGGCTTAGACATGTCTATTTCGATACCACGTACAAGTCAGTTCCAATCGAGATTATTGGTTGGTTCAGCTACAAGGATTTTTGAGAGGCAAGACTGTCGGGAGACCGAAGTTCCCTCTGACAAAATCGTTTCGGTAACAACTTTCTGGCAACAGAGTTGCGAGGCGGATCTTATAAGCGCCGTGCACGCAATCTGCCGTAGTGTTCATAAATTGGGCTTCCGCACCAGAGCTATGCGGCTATTAAATTCCTGGGCACCGTTTAATAGCAATAACAATGCCGTGAGATATCTTCTGTGCAGTTGGCAAGAGCAGCCCCCACGACCCGTTGCGAGCGACAAATATTTTATCCTCGGCGTGGCCTGCCACGGGATGTTATTAAGGATGCAAATTTTACCAATAAAGAAATTCCAAGTTCCAACACGATGTAAAATATGGCTCGCGAAAAATGCTGAGCCATGCCTTTAAATTCGAGGGTTTAAAAAAAACGAAAGCGGAATTGGATGAATTTGGAACCTGCGGGCTTTACGCCGAGAAATATTGCTCTGAAATCCGTCGTAAAATGAGACTTACCTCTCTGCACATAACTCACATTAACGAGTTAACCAACTTTCTATAACGAAACGAAGTGCGAGAAATCCTCATTTTTTGGCTTGGCGCACGTGCTCCAGAGTTGTCCTCTCCGAACGTTATGTGCCACGTAGGATTTGCATAGGTGAGGCAACCTGCGTTTCCTTGACAACGCATCGCTCCGCCTCACCTAACCTACCCTAGTTGACAAATAATACATTCGTCGTGCAATTACAATGGGATGTTGCGTGTGGTTTGATACCTCGGATCTGCTTCCCAATGACCTCCATAGACCATTTATGATGTCCCGGCCATGCGGCGCTAATGACTAATGTAAAGCTCCAGAAATTGAGTTTTCTCGGTGCACCTCCTCATACCATCAATTAGCAGAATTGAAATCGGATAGGAGAGATGTGATGGACACCCGCGAAATATGGTCATTGCTCGGCACGCCAAAAGGCGCCCAGCAGTACATTGCGAGTGTCCATCAAAAAAAAAAAAGGTTGGGGGGGGAGGGGGGGGTGAGGATTGACAAAGGAAGGGGAATATATTCTAGAACGAGCTTTTTGCATCACCATCTTTGAAGAAAATCTTCAGAACATAATTTTGGCCCATGTGACAGTTCCAAACGCAAGCCTGAAATTTTAATTTTTCTTAGGAAAGGGACGAAGGAATTGCTTCTTAGCTGCCCCCCAAATACGTTACAATGTAATTATAAATGTTTCCAAAAATCAGTTACGGTAGTGACCATCAACGCAGAAACTGTACTAAGCGTTTCCAATCAAATGCACAAAATTTAAAAACATGGTTCGGATTCATTTGTAAATAAATTCTCCATACCGGTATGCCGTAGTTAGCCTACGCAACAGTTTTAACCTGACCACAGAATCAATTTCAAATGCATGTATATACATGTACACCCACATTCTACTTTAAATATAGCTTTATTTTCTGACCGGCATCAATTGAAAGTTAATTGCTTCACCTCCATTCGAGTCTTTCAAGACCTTTCAAGTCATGTTTCTGAATTCCCTTAAACAGAAAGCGAGCGCGCCAATAATTGCAAAATGAACTGGGCTTGTTCTATTATACTCAAAAAGTGTGGCCATTGTCTTTTTGAGTACATGCATAGTTGTTGGTGAGTTGTTCCATCTGGTTAAACTCCGACAAGTTTTCGGCAGTGTGACAAGAGCAATAGGATGGCATTTTCATACTTTTCAACGAAACTGTGTGATTTGTTGAGTCTTTGGAAACGTTTATCTTGCAAGTAGGATGGTATTTTATTGCTGCACATTTGTGTCTGGATGCATGCGAATCGCTGCCATTTCGCAGAAATTATCTGGTTACTATTCTCTGCACGCGTAATGCTCTTCGCTTTAACGAGTGCGTTACACATTATTATCGGTTATTCGTCATATCGTCCTCTTCCAAAAATTGTACGATAAGTGCAGACGAAGATTTAGAACTGAAAACCCATTTCGCATTTGTGGCATCAACATCCCCATAGCACAGGTGGGGAATAATGCAACGGTCATGAAACCCAACAACCATGTTTGGCACAGCTGCCATTCTGCATTATAAAACGTAAAATAAATGATATCCTATCCTATACTCTTAATTGGGTACTCGACTGAATGTGGAATACAATGAATGTCAGCCAACAAGCATCACTGACACGATGCACAATATAAACTGCTGAAGTTTCTTTTTCTTAGCATGTGCATGTACAAGTATAAACATTAATCCTTACAGTATAGATTTTGTATGCGTATGCTAGATTAAGAATAATTAAAAATAAAGATACTGCATTTAAAAAAAAAAAACGTGCTTATGCATCAATGATTTGTTTGTGAATTTGTATAAGTTATACTTCTGAACGTAGCAGGCAAAAGCAATCTAGCAATTTTCCAGAAAGGTGACAACTAAAACTTCCTTTTTTCGCATAAAAAAGGCAACTGCTCCTAACTGAGGTTAAAACACCTCGCGTGATAAGACGGATATTACGAATGACAACGTCTGCTCGCAATAATAAGTGTTATGGCGATGTAATGGCCATTCAGCGGTCAATTTGTCGAATTATAGAAATGGCTTCAAGAAACGATGATACCCATTTAAAGCCCAAAACGCCCGATTCTCCAGCAGTAAGCGATGATCGAGCTGAGTTCCATTACTTTTATAACAATAATCCTGTTAGCAATAAACTTCAAACTCTTCGTCGATTAGGGCCTGGCCCATTTACGAAGAAAAATGAAAGCCTCCTGAAAGTTAATTGCAAAATTGAAAGAAAATCCCGATTGAAAACGTTCGTGCCTCTGAGGGTCGATGGGGGAGAAAGCTCTTTCTAGCTCGTCCATCAAGGATAATGGCTTTCATCACAAGTGCCTGTCTGCCCGCCAACCTTTCTGCACCTGATCTATCTGGATTATAGACAGAAGTTCTGTTGGGGAGCGCATCAAAGACGGGGCAAAAAAATCGCACGCCATATCCCATTTATCCATTTAAAGTGCGTCAGTTAGAAGAAGTGAACGGCAATATGTCGAGCGGAACTGCCAAGAAACTCGCACTGATGGCTAATCGATACGGGGCAATGTGGCCTGCAAAGTCCGCTTTCCCATTCGGTAAGCAATGTCAGCCACTCTTTGACAAGGGTTTCGGAGAAGGAGTCGATTTTCAAAAGTTGCCAAGGATTTAAATTAACGTGTTAGGATTTCAATGAACCCTGAAAATTAAAATTTTCGAGCACATTTTCGAGCGAATTTTACCTCGGAAATAACTCAATCGTATTGCGGAGCAATTTCTTTGTACGAGTTAAACGAGGCAAAAGGAGTGTGGTGCACTAGTTAAGCAGATTCAACACAATGGCCCTTGTGCAGATTTCAGTCATTCCATTATCGAAAATCACCTGGAAAGATTTCCGAGGCACGCTCTCTTAGTTGTTGATTCGATGATAAAATTTAAGAGAAGTAGCCCCATATACGCAACCTGCATAAAGTCCATAACATGTACGAACTTCGGAATGAACAAGAATCGGATTATTGTCGTATGAGCCAAAATGTTTGGTTTGTGTGTTATTGAACAACAGACTGTCATATTTTCTTTACAATTGACACAATATATGAACATTTGTTCAAAACCAATACCTAGAATTATTTTGGTAATCTTGCTCCAAATCATATTAAATGTTCAAAATGTCTATCTCCACCTGCTTTCAACACATGCATGCACTCGTCGGATCAGGAATGTCTCCAGGAGAGTTTGGAGTTGTTTCGCAGGGATATAGTATGCGTCCATCAAAAATCTCTTCATTGTCAATAGGCGTTGAATAAGCCATGGAGTTGTAGGTGTCCCCACAAATAAAAACCTTAGGTATGTAACCACCTAGGGAAGTCAAAAGCAGTAAGATAATACGAGTAACATGTGTTTGTTTTTGACAGTATGTTTATCAGTAACTTAAAAAAAGCAAGCATTTTCAAACATGCAGGCAAGTTTTTTCCTCTTTGAGTGTGGTGTGAACTAAAGTCCGAAGTTTGTACACGTATTTCTGTTACACCTTGTATAGTCATAACTGACAATTGCAAAATTGAAAGCGCAAGGATCTGCGACCTAGCTCAGTCATGTGGAGAGACACACCGAAGAACGATGACATGACATGAAACTACATTATCTACATTTCACAGAAGATGTACATTTTTATCTCATACCACAATATTTGACAGTGTGGGCAGTGATGAGAAAGAGCCTGAAATGGCAAGCAACGACACGTGTACTAGAAGTGCCCGTCACTTTGATGACTGGTCATGAAAATTGATGACTATTAAGAAATGCAGTAGGCCATTTGAGAGCGCTAGATCCTGGGCACTAAGCGCTGTGGCTGGCTGCTTCATATCGTGTAACAGAGATGTCCAGACATAATAAGCGCTCGGATATTCCTATAATCCCAAAAGCCCAGTATTGACCGAACTGGTTCCGAGCCAGTGACAAACGTCCTCTAAGCCAGCCAAAGGTCCATGGAAGGAAGGCAAGCAACCAGAAAGCCATTTAGCTTACTGCCATTAGTCTTTTGAAAGATTAACCTCTTCTTTCTTCTCTAATGTAATTTGTTAGGATTATACGACGTAGCATTAATGCTGCTTATAAGAGAAAAAATCGAGTACACAATTTCTCTCAAGATTAATTATGTCTAAGGGACTATTTTTTTCTTACTATCATATGAGGCGTAATTTCGAATGGAATATCTGTAGAAATTCATTAATCTAGCAGATCGTTTTAGGTAATTAACCGGAATGATGTTAATACGTTAAAATAGTGCGTCGCAAGCATATCATTCATAAAGCAAATACTTGTATCCACTGCAGTTCTGCCAAAACAAACTGCTTCGGGGAATTAATTAGTTAAAAGATTGAAAAACATTAATGTTTGTTGATGTAACGGTGTTGCATATATTATATATCACTATATGTGTATATACATGTATAGTACGCATTGTTTATCTTATTAAAAGCATTGAATAAAAATTGACAATCTTTACAAACCATTTTCAAAATATTATTATTCTGTCAAATTTTTCGTCCAATTGACAAAAATGAACAGTTTTCATTTTCATTTGGTCATGATTAATAGTAAAGGATTAAGTAGACCTCTTCCTACGCAAGTCCATTAACTTGATGCTACATTAATTATGCCTTAGTTGCATTCACAAATTATGTAATGAAGCTATCCGACTTGAAAGGTTTTCGGGGAAAAAACTCTGATATAATCCGGAAATTGGATAGTGGCTGCTGCGAAAACTATATTGAGAGAAACTTTCGAATAAGTCACCAGACATCTAAAAAATTCACTTTTATTTTCTGTAAATGGATTCCGGCAAATGGAACAGCTAATGGCTCACATAACAAGCATGCAGCCAATTCCGGGAGAAAAAAAAGAGTGCAAGTGTCCAAAAAATCACTAAGAAAGACCAATTAGTCTTCCAGATAATCTACCTGCCCACCGTAGATAGCCGACATTAATTGAAGCAGTGGAATGAAAGTTTAGGATGGCGAGCAATTTCAGGATTATTGTTCACGAGGGAAATTGCGCCTCCACCGGCTTGCATGACTGAAAACCAGATATCAACTGCCTTTACGGAATTCCCATGTTGACAATTCCAGCGAGAAGCTGTTGCGATTAATTGGCCTCATGACATGACAGTAGCATGCAGTCGAACATTCTTTGGTACACCATGACTGCCAGAGAGAGGAAACGTAATTTAACAATGTGCAGAGTTGGAAAGCGTGGCAGTGGAATGGTAAACCTTTCTTAATTCGAAATATCATCAGAGAGCCCGGGGAATGTCACGCAATCCTTGAATCGAGGATTTTTTTGGAAATTGAGGAAATTAAAGAAACAAGCAATGGCCTATTTTTTTTAGAAAAAAAAGGGTCAAAAAGTGCGAACTAAAACTGAATTTCAAGCGTTGAACGTTTTTATAAATCGCCAACCTGATGTTTCTGGAATGTAAGAGCAATATTTAATGCAGTAACAGAGATTTTAGCAACTAATATATTGTTATCGAAAAAAAATACAAAAACGGTCGAATAACAAATGATTTCTCTTAGCTCATTGTACATTTAAACGATATATACAGTATAAGCAGTAAACCGATATACAATTATAGTGTTTGGTAAAATGGAAATCTAACATTAGTTTACATTGCTCATGAGTAACTCAAGCCACTTTACATGTACGTATTCATCAATATTATTGGTGTTGCTCATTAACAATTTTTAAATTTACAGCAAAAAAAAGTAAAATAACTCAAATAATGATTTTCAATATGAAAATGTACAGTTTGCCACCTGTATTTTTAAAACAACGTAAAATATTATGAATTTCACAGTATATAGGCGAAGCCATTTAATTGAAATGCTGTATGTTTTTCTATTTCCAAAGTATGACGTTGTGCACGCATGTATACAAGTGCTTCAATCACTCTTCAGCATTTTAGTCTCATAAATCGCATACACACATAAAGCGTTCAAATCGCTTTCTCACTTGTGAAACATGACTGAAATTCCTTCTTCAAAATTCTAATTTTGTCCTAAACCCTGATTTAACGTTAGACACTTAAACATGCTAGGTAGGTAGCAAAAGTGGCTAAAATTAAATTAAAAAGCTGTGCCGAAAATGTGAAAACCTAGAAGGCCCCCTAAGGGAGGCAATCACTTACAGCATTCGAGCCATGCATGATTGCCTACCTTAAAGGGATTATTGCTAATTTGTAGCTGCTCGGTAGCCGGTCAGTTTTGATTTCCGCACATTTAATGTACATGTATTTCTTCTTTATTCATCTTCTCCGTACCTCCTTTGCCTAAATATTATGTCAATTCAACTATTTTTGTGACTTTCGTCTATACTGAATTGCAGGCAAAATTATTTCCACTTCGTGGCAAAAAGATTTTTCTCAATTTGAGCACGCAGTTTCTTGCATAACTCGAAAAAAATCTCTATTGATTCTGTACTGGACATACTGAATATCTTGTTCTAGGAAGCATGTTTAACAACGTTAGTTAGTGCAATCAATCTCAACATTCCCAAATGAAGAAAAGTCCAAGTCGCATTCACGATTCCAGTGGGAATTTCACCATCCAAACGTATGAAACAGGATTTCATCTACGAGAATTCCGCGCTGCTCCTGCTTATTATAATTTCATTAGCAAAATATAAGTAGCACGTTACTGCGCGACATAGATGTAATCCTCCCGACAAGATAAAAACTCCATCTTCCCAGCATTACAGAATATGACAGTAGGTAGAAATCTGAAAGAACGAAACGCATGCAGTTCTTACATTTATAAGCCAGAACTGCACCAAAACCTGCGCTCGGCAACCACCAAAAAAAATAGATAACAGATATTTTTTTCTATTAAACTGCACTTATTCCAGAAATGGAAGGTTCGCATTAGATATTTATTCAGCTCCGTAACGAAGAGTGAGGAGAGGAGGAAGAAAAATCGATCACCTAACTGATTTTATTTTTGCGGGCTTTAGCAGTTCGGGCCTAAGCCATTTGGCCAAATTGGAAATTCAATTACACGGCGAATATTGGCAAGCGGGGCCATTACGAGGGCTTTTTGCTCGCCCGGTCAACGGACTGAGGACTCTTGGAGAGGAAGAGAAGTGGAAATAAAAGCCCGTCTTGGAAAGCGGTTGAAGCGAGTTGGATCGGCCGCACGGAATGACCAGTCAACAGATTCGATCAATAGCAGCGCCACCGATGGACTGGACGGTGGCTTGCGAAGAGGAAGGGGGGGGGGGGGATGGGGAAGATAGGAATTTGTGAGCTATTGGGCCGGAACGGATGCGTTTTGTGGTGAGATACGATTCTGGAGGATTTGCGTTGCGGCCGCTGAAATACCAGAGCTTACACTCTTAATTCCTAAAACATCAAATTGCATCTTAAAAGGAAATACAGTATCTTAAATCAACACAAGTAAGTAAAATTGGGCAACTTGTTCCCTTTTGCCATCTTATCTTAAGTTGCACCATTAATTTAATGTATCATTTTAAGATGCCATAATTATGAAGTCATATTTTAAAGTAACACACATATTAAAATATGATGGCTTGTATGATCTTGATGTGTTAAAAGAAGATGGTAGCTGAATTGCATGTTAAAAAAAGACATTTTTGTATAAAGATGTCTCAGGTAGCAAACATTTTTAAGCATACTGTATGTTTTCTATAGTATATTTTATTAAATTTCAAATCTACAATGGTTAATTAATAAAACATACTGGTTTTTCCCGAGTGGAAAAATAAAATATGGCCAGATATGTCTTATATATATGGCATTCATGTTTCCAAATATAGTCATATCTAAAATTTTACATATCTGGATGAACTGGATATGGCCATGCTTTCCATCATATACCCTTATGGAAAAAAACTAATGGCAAACTAGTAGTTAACTGATTACCTGAGGTTACTGGTATCCCACAATACCTTTTGGCAACCAAATTGCAACCAGTCAACTGATGGCAAACTGGTTGCAAAGTTACGAACTGAAATCTTATGCAAACAGTTTATGGCGTGGTAGTTAACTGATTACATATGCAGTAACTTTTCAGAATCATCGTAATTTATTGGTTGCAAACTGGTGTCAAACTGTTACCAAGCAGTTTTTACACCGATTTGACCAAAAATGTTGAAATATTTTATGTGACTCATTGAAATAATTAATTTAACTTAATCAGAATATTTAAACGAAATTAATAATTCTAATTCATTCAATATTTGTATTATTTCTAATGATTATGAATTATACTCTATTAAACAGCTTCATTTTCAGATGAGTTTCTTTGGTTTAAGTCTATGAGAAAGAGGTTTTATAACATACACAATGTAATATTATGGAGGATTCATGTAAATTTGGAAATTAATTTTACATTTGAACATTTCAATGCTATTTTATAGTTTATATCTTTATTTATTATTTTATTTATATTTTTTTTTCAAATTGCAAACATTCAATCTTGCACCACTTTTAAAAAGAAAATTCTACTTGCAATTGCCATGAATAAAAAATTTGTGAATTATTTTCAAAATCTTAAATGAACAAAATGAAATGGTGAATTTTCACTAGCTACTTTTAATGGACAACACCCTATTTATTGGTTGATGATTAATACATTGAACAAACATGTTATAGTTACCATAAATTTCCTCAATTGAGCAGCTTTCACTTTTATAAAAGTTGCTTACCGTTTTTTTCTGTTTTTGTAATTTTTTGCACACAAGTTTCATAGACAAATAAGATGACGTCATTGACACCACTTCCTATGTGCAAGAAGGGCGAGTCTATTTGTGTTAGGGTAAAAACGCATTTTCAAAAGGGGGGAACTTGTTTTTGAACAGGGAAAAAACCCTGTTGCTAACTTTACTGGACATTTTGTGCAGAATGAAGACTATGGGATTATAATTGTCACACAGAAATCGGTAGTATATTGAAAATTTTAGTGTCTTCACACATACAAATTTGAATGTGGCTGGAATTAAGCATTTAAGCATGGAATTAAGCACTCAAGAAGAAGACTGGAACCATTATGTAATGTGCAT
>JAQGBX010001192.1:0-26710 GCA_034698745.1 Megaphyllum sjaelandicum | reverse complement strand
CGTGTTCGTTTTAGTGTTCAATAGGGATGAATAAAGTCTTACCTAAATCTACGTTACAGTCTTCGATTATTTCATCATTCACGAAAGGTGATTGTTTTCGTTTTACGTTGTATTTTTGCAAAGGTTTATAAACGTTGAGCAAGGAAATACATTAGAATAACATTAGTTAAGGTACAATTAAGTCTCGTCAAATAATTTGTCATCATATTCAACCACTTGAAGATGTATAGAACATCAAGTTAAATATTTTAATTGATTTTTTTTTTTAGAAAAATACTCGACATTTTTTGATCGTTTATTTCTCAGAAGAAATTGGTTAACATTTGTAAAATCAAAACAAAAATCTTTCGACTATTTTTATTTATTTATGTTTACCACATGGGAATGCAGAACTGTCTGCGACATTTTTGTGTGAAGACAATTAAGATTCCACGCACATCTCAAATGTTGGCTGCATTTCAAGGAAATTTTCTAGCGTGTAAACACATGGACACGCTTGATTTCGCTCTCGTCTCAATTGCACAAACAACCGTATTTCCTCTCGTTGTCTCGGCGTGCTTATCGCTATTGTTGAACACTCGTAAAATAGTCAACTCAAAGTCAAGCCCATCGGGACAAAGAACAAGACCGAAGCGTTTTTGGCACATGTTCCGAAATGTGTCGCTTTGCTATTCGGCGAAGAATGTGGCGGCCTACGTGATTCTCGCACATCCAGAGATTGAGTAAACACGTGCCATTCAGAGGGGGAAAAACACGTTTCCTTCAATGCGTGACTTGAGCCTGCACTCGGTGGGGAAAGTGCGCTTATGACGTTTTTGCAGACGAGGCGGGACGAACGCCACATGAGCAGCCCTGCACCCGGGCACCGCCCAAAAAAAAAATACAGTAGAACAGTTGACCACCTCCTAATGTTGACCAAACATTCATACATTGGTTGGTCACCATATTAATATATGGGAGATGGACGTCCATATGTTGACCACTTTGCCTGTGACTCTCAATGTTAATTTACCCTCTATAACCTGACCAGTTAACCCTTTTGCTGACCTAGGTCTGATTAATCGCTTGCTGTGTAGCTAGTGGTTGACCTATAGTTAACATGCAAGTACTTTTTTGTGTACATAAATTGGTTTTAAACCAAAGTTTTGGTTTGAATTGTTGGTACATCCTACAATTACTGATAATTTTCAGTTGATTGTGACATGCTTGCCCAAGGAAAAACCTCAAAGGAAAAGGTTGATCTTTTATATTTTCTGGAAAGCAGCAGCCAGAGAAACATTTTGGTGTTATAGCAAGAGATATGGAATGGAAAAGGCAGATCAGCAACAGAAAAGGAGGAACACTCCCTCCTTTTAGAGACCCCAAAGAAGATCAACCACTTAATAATGCAGCTACTCATTTTCTGTAGATAAATGCTTAGGCATTTGACACTTAAATTTTTAATAAGAATAAGAAACAGAACAAGCTTGACACTTTTTTCCGAAAAAATAATCAAACCATGTGAAAATCTTAACGCATTTTGATTTCACTATTTTTGATTATCCTATGTATGATTTTGTTTGCTATTCTCCAATAAAAGCATACGTTCTCCATATGTTGACAACCTCTCTATGTTGACCATTTTATTTCCGCCCTTGGGTGGTCAACTTACGGAGGTTCTACTGTAGTATAATTACTGCATAACGTTGATTTTCAGGTTTCATCTTTCCTAGGTGCAACAAGCACATTTTTTATCATGTAGAAGTGCGCGAAACGTTTGGTGATGCTGCTGTGAGCAAGAAAAAAAAAGTTTTTTCATTGAAACACCTCATTCACTATTAGTGTGTAATCATATTTTGCTGAAATTAACTAATCCATGAAAGATGGCAATCTCTACAAACACCATGGTTATGCCGAGCTGCCTACAACTTTACATGGGAATGCTTCAATTAAGTCAAGGCTTTTATGAGCATTCTGTTAAAATTCTGCTTCCGTTTTGTTTCTGGAAACAGAATTCGAGGCGTGCTATTTTATTTAAAAAATCGCAATAATGCAAAAACGCACAAAACTGGAGAAAAACACGACCATCAATTTGCATGATGATCCACAAACTCACAAAAATGCTGCTTAAACTAAATGTGGAAAGTGACCGTACTAAGAGTGATTCTCACGCTGTTGTTCAATTTATAACATTTTTTCTGGAAATTTAGTCGTGAATTTGCTATGATTTCGAGACAGGTGGTAGTCTAATGCTGGATTCACAATCTAGCAAGGGAAGACATTAACGGTCGACACACACGCGCAGATCCAATTAGCTCAAAATAACATATACCTCATTTCTCCGTAATTTCAATTTTTTTTTTTGCTGACAAAAACAAAATGGTCGAAAGCTCTACTTTGTCGTTATAAATCGCATTCATTGTAGGCTATAATCTATGGAAACATTAAATAATACACGGGAGAAAACCGGTGACTTTTTCAAGATGGCGTCAACGACCCGTTTCTGTCTTCATTTGGTTATTGTGAATACATGTCATGCAGCATGAAAGTATTGAGGCACTTGCAAAGCGTAGCCATGCGGTTTATAAAAATGCAAAAGCCAGGGTTATTCTAATAGATTTCATTTTTTTCGGCTATCAAAAATGGCTTTGATCATCTTTCTTTGCGTAACAAATCTACATGTAGGTGTATAAAACTATCTTGGATACAATATTCCAAGCATCATCCCTATAATGCAATATTTTTCACATCTCTAATTGTTTCCAATGTTATTTATACCATTACTCAATTGACCATGTTCAGTGACCTCGATTCTAAGCTGAAACTCTTTTCATACTGTGCTCTTTTTTTCTTGAAATACTGCTAGTATGCATGTACAGTAAAGAAAATACGGAATAAATTCTAATGAACAATGTTAGCGAGAGGTTTAATTAAAATTTTTGCGTGTACTGCATTACACTGCTGCATTGCCGAAAACGCTAGAAATTAAACTCACGAATCATGACGACCCCACGCCGAACAAATGAATGTCGAGATTAAATGCTCAGCACCCTTGCAGTTAATTTGTTCGCTCAACATGCATGCGAGTCAACTGAAATTGCATAACTCCGTCACTAACGAAAGGCCGAATGAAAATAACAATATTTTTAAATGAAAACGCCTAAGTAATAGAGCGTAAAATGCATAAGGTCCAAGTTGCGTGCTCTTATGGGCTACACAACTCGAAAATTACAACTGATTAAAGGCACTCGAACAATACAAGGAGCCCTTGTAGTCCCTTAATTCACAAATTCCGTTTATCTAAAACGATAACAAAACCCAATCTTAAAAATGGAGTGAACAACGTACAGTATGTACTTTTAATACCAGAGATTTCAACGTCCCTACTAATTGCCAAATACGGAGTAATTCTTATGGGGAATTACAAACCATATAATTAAGGTACGATGCAAGGATTCTTTATAGATCAGCGCATATAACAAACTACTGCTTATAGGGCTTGAGACAATGCAAAACATGTGGAGAAATTTTATGATTTCGGTTAAACACCGAAATAAAAACAAACCGTCCAACTTAGGTAGAAAATGCTCAATACTGTATTGCAATTATGCACAACTCTTAATCATCATAATCCATTATGAAAGAGGTGTAAGGTAAGTTGAATACTGCATGGTTCAGCCGAGCTCAACGTGATCAGTATGGGGAAAAATTTCGACCCCTGCCATTTTTAGAGAAAACAAGATGTATTAATTAAATTTGGACTGTAACCGCCTTTTAATGAGGGGTTAAATGAGGAAATAAAAATAAAAAATGCGAATAGAACCCCGGGGCCATGCATGATTAGAAGGCAGCTCGAAAATCGGTTTAGATTAAATGTGTAAGGCTAGTTGAAATGGGTGGATTTTGTGAGTTGTAATTTTTGCTGGCGATGATTTGGTGTAATGGGTGGTTCGCAATGGCCCAATTGACGGAAGGCTTAGGTACTTGAACAGTCCTAAAATCCAACATCTGTTTTGTAGTGCTAATTTCCTGGTCTCCTATGGAAATCCAAACAAAAAAGTGCGTCTCGTGACACTTTAGGGCATTGTTACTGATTATATTTCATGTATTTTAAGATTAAAACCACTACATGGAGGTACTCAAACAATAGTGATTGACGAGTAAACGGTGTTTCAATTTACTTAATCAAATATGAGGACCGCCATTAAAAGCACCAATTACAAACGCCTGGATTCGACTGGGCCAACTCCGCCTTTTTTTTTCTTTTTTTGCATAGATGCACCCGGTTTATGAAAGTGACATATGTTCAAAAATCACCTCATGGTAATATCCCTGACCAAAAACAATGAACGTCGCGCACGATTAACGATGGCCGTGTATTTCAATCAGGGCGTCTGCTGGGCAAATTGACAACCGATAAACTTTACAAAACTTTTGCTAACAAACTAAAGTAACGCTTTATATTGAGCCATAAATTGGGAAAATTGCAGCGATCCGTGCCTAATATTCAGGCTTAAAATGATAATTTGAAAATTAATTTGATTAGGCTTTGTCAGTGTGGCAAGACATATACCGTATTATACATTTCTGCTCGATGTAGCATATACAATTGAGTTTAATATTTTTCTCTAATAATATAGAGTCTGCCCAAATTTTTGCAAACATTTAAATTGGCATTTTCGGTTTTGTTAACACCCTAAACGCCTTTTTTCGCAACAGACAATATTTGATGCCAATTTGGCTTAATTCCTATACATGCACAACCTATCTCAATTGTATTTTTGATCTTTCATATAAAATTTTAATTTATTCACTATTTGTATACATTTTTAACCACAATTTCCATCAATGTTTATTTAATTTTTAGTTTCGTTTATTGCCACAAAGTTTCTGTTTGCTCAAGCAGTTTAAACCTGATTACAGTATACGTTTTTGAACACCCTGTACTATCTGTGACTATAAAATGGTTTCTCAGTGGGTTTTATAAAATTCGCCAGGAAAATTCATTGGATCAAAAATCTTAACTTGACCTAAGACATTTTCCCTCAAAATTTGATTTATTATATGTCAAATAGTAAATTGGACAGATTTGATCATATAGACTTTAGTATACATCTACAATGTTATAGCTTTCACTTTTACGCTTAATGTAAGTATACAGAATTTTACATTATATTTATTTATGAAACATCCCTAAAGTATAGAATTATTTCAATCATATATCTTTATAAGTTAAAAAGACATCAATAAAAACATTTAACAGGTTTATTTAAAAATACACAACCATGAAAATTATTCAAAATTGAACATAAATATGTTCGGGTTAAATGGGTAAATTCTAACCATTTTCAACCGGCGACATAAAACTGTGAAACCATTTTACCCCGGGCAAGGCTGGGTTTTTCCGCTAGTATCTTATAAAACATTGGTTCTTTTTATCGTTTGACATCTTTTGGTCATTTTTCGCTCAAACAATGACCACTCAAAACCTGGCATAAAATGACGTCATTTTCAAGTCCTGATTTAAGTGATCATTTTATGCCAGGTTTTGAGTGTTAATTTTTGAGCGAAAAAAAAAATCCTAAACGCTAAAACTCTTAACCCTAAACGCTAAAAGTCACGGCGATTCAATTGGAATTACAGTCGTGGCCGATTTTTAGAGGAACTGTCCCAGCATTCGCCTGAAAACTACTTTGGAAAACCACGAAAACCAAAGCGAGGACAGCCGAGCCAGGAATCGAGCCCAGGTCTACCAAATGCAAGACTGAGCATGAGCAAGACTGAATTTCATGGCGAGTCTACTCCGAGTGTACTCCAGGGTACTCCGAGTGTACTCTTTTTGGACAAATGAAATTCGCCATCAGCCACCTTGCTCGGTGTCACATGAGCACAACTTATTCCAATATATGCATAAGTATGGTTCCGTTTCGTACCTCAAAGATCACTTGAAATAACTACGTGTTTACAGCTAGGTCTATATGTATTTAGAAATTGCTTTCATTTTCTTTGAGTACCGGTATCTTTGGTTTGGGACCTAATGATACCTTTATTGTATACATGTATTGTTCACTAGTTAAGAAAGCATCCCAAAAGGGAGCAAAAACCCAAGACGAAATGGGATGGGGAATTATTAATTTTAGTACGGAGCCAAATGATAAGCGTATACTGTATACGGTAATAATCGTATAAATACCGTGGGCATCATATCGACATTTAATATGAAAATGAATACCATTGATGTTGGCCAAGCAGAAAACGTCAGGGAAATTCAACGCAGTCATAGCGTAACAAAATTAATACTTCTACATGGTTAGCTCAGGGCCCATTTTCTGAGCACACATTTGGCAAATTTGGCAAATTGTCCACGTTTCCGAGGACAGATTTTCAACATTTTCAAACATTTTCCGAATACAAAATTGTCATAGTTAAAAAAAAGATGCAAATTTGCTATGGAAAATAGTTTTAAAAATTGTCGTTAGTTAATTTTGAAAAATATTTTTCAGAGTCGATTTTGCAAAACATGGCCAGGTAATTTTTTTAAAACTTGGAAAAGCCAGGGAAATTTAAAATGAAATTTCTGGGATAACCCTGATTTACGAGGCAATTTCTTTTAAATATTACAATTTTTTAGGATTTTGTTGAAAGTTTTGCCAATTTGACCTCGAAAAAAAGTGGGACATTTTGAAAATTTCTCCTCACAAACTTGACAATTGGAGTTTTGCCCACTGAAATTGCTGAAAATTTTCCAACTTTGCACTGGAAATATTTTTAAAAGTTTGCAAAGGTTGCAAGGGCCTTGATCTAACCACGTACTGTATAAGTATTCATTTTGGAATTTGACAAAATTAATATGTTTAATTTCCCTCACTTTTTCAAAATTAGGTCATTCTTTCCTGAATTTACCGAATTATGTTTACTTTATTTAATTTATTTTTATATACATTTTTATTGCAAATTTATGATTTTACGGGAAAAGTCGGGTTTTCCAGCTCGATTCCATAAACATATATTAACAATACGTAGATTTTTAACACCGTAATGTAATGTAATATGAAAAATTTAACTTTTGTAGTTTTTTTAAAAAATATACTGTATGCAATTTAAAAGTCTACAGGAATATTTTTCGAAACATTAAGGGGACTTTATGACCGCCTTAAGGGAATCCAAGGTAAGTCCCTCTATAAAAATTCGCTATATCCCACATAGTTATTCTTTACTTTAAACAACGCAACATTAAACAGACCATGGATTTGACCTGAGGGGACAAATGCCACTTTCAAAAATTGCGTATAAGTTTGCTAACCTCTAGGCTATTTACTATCCGTTCGCGATACATTCGTCAATAGTCATGGGGCATACAAACATGCACTTTTTCAATGACTAACAGCACCTTTTGCTGACAAAATTGTCGTCAGGGTGGCCAAACCACTCATTATTCATTCAATTCGTTGGTGGTGCCACCTATGATCTGCACGAAGGCTAAATTAAGCCATCAGCACGCTTTTGCGAAAAGCTGATCAAATAGTAAAATCTTGTATATGAATGGGAGAAAAGAGAAAAGGCCAATCATAATTTTTAATTAATTTTGTAATTTTTATTATTGTATCAAAAGCGACCTCTTTGATACAATAATTGCATTAACGATACCTGCTCATACTGTAGGATCGCAATATGGCCAATGAAGAATCTGTATACTAGTGGTTCGGAAGTGTTATTATAACACTAGATCATTCGGAAAATATAAATTAAACGTTTTATCGAATTAATTTTAGTTATACATTGTAAAATAACATAGGTAAACATTTTTAATAATATCGGTAATAATCAGAATTCCCAAATTTCTTCCCAAATTTGTACCAAACCGATTGTATATGCGAAAATTAAAGCCAAGACTTGATGAAAAGCGGCCATGTTCACAGTCACTTTACACTCGATCTATATGAGTCATAAAATGAGCTGACAACAATACATTCATTACGTAATCTAATTGCGCTAAACTAATAAAATATGTCTAAAATACTCAATACCCGCATCCTGTATATACCAATTGTTCATAACGTTATTATTTTCATATTTCATACTGTAGATACAGGTACAAAGTTTATAAATCGCAATACGTCTACCATAAAAATTTCAGAATACATCCGCGAATACATAACGACTCTTTATGCAACTCGATTCCAGACTTCATATATTATGCGGTGTCACAATAAAATGTCACGTCCCAGTATTTTCGGCAATATACCAAACGGTAATTTCATCAACGTTATACTGCCCGATACCCTATCAGGTGTTATAAATACCAATTCCTTTTTATCACCGAAAAAAGCGCCTTATCTCGAACAGCATTATTTATTATCTGCATCTAAGAAGTACAACCGAAAACATGCCTTCCGTAGCTTGTAAACAAACAGACGGTTTTGTACCCAAACAGGGTATCCCGTGCATGGTCCGGGGGGTGGGTGTGCCCCTCTTAGGGGGGTGGGTCGCACAGTACCGCACGCAAAAAAATAAGCAAAAGCCACACCTTGGTAACACCGGATCGCGTTTGACAATTTATTCCGATTACTATATAGTCATGACAAGAAAATTTATAACGGTATTATGGAGCATCGGGGTTAAACTTATTATTAGCATCAACTGTCACGGCGGTCCTTTTGCACCTTATCGCGCCAGTGGAGAACAAACAGTAAAAAAAAGCTTTTTTGCAAAAGCCGTCTTTTTCAACCGTGGCCAGTCCAGGTATATGGCTATCTTATCGGCCGTGGCGTATCGGAGTGACATTTTGCACCTTAAATAAAAATACGAAAGAGTAAGGCACTCGAATGGCTCGAGCCTCTCTCGGTTGAATCCCGTGAAATCGACAGCGTAATTACATCGATTAGGAGTGATGCCAAAAACCGATTAGGAGCAAATACCGAACCGATGCAATTATATCAATCGAATTTTATCGTTCATCAAAACTGACATCAGCGGATTGCAACGAGAGCAAAGTGGTTTTCCAATTGCATCCCTTCGACGAATACTCGCCGAATTTGTTGGGAGTGTCATTCCGAATAATAGATAAATTTCCCACCGATGGTTTCATAACAGAGAAACGAGAAAATTCACAAATAGATACGCCAGGGATCATAGGATGACATCATTGCAAAAGTGTATACATTGAGCGAAACACCCTGATGCTTTTCCTAGAAAAATACCACGGATGATCAACTGTACTCAAAACTGATGGTGATGGAATTGCTGATCCAAAAGAAGAAAGAATAAACAGTATACTGGGATTGCTTGGGATAGTTTATCTAATGACCTATTCATATCCACCAAATCCATACCGTATTTACGTCACGTGCGTTGCCGCGCACGCGCAATGTGAATAAGCCATAAATTGCATATATAAGCGTCAAGTTAGAACCTGATAACCTGTTGCACATACACGAAATTCATCGCAGATGGTGCATGTGACGAACATTGTTTCATTAAAATGCATGGTAAAACTTCGATTACAACTCTGAAAAATTCCCAATCTAATTTATTTTACCACATTTCTTGTCGATTGGGCAAATTTGAATTTTCCGCCCATTTAATGCCCCATGAACAAATACTCATCATACTGACCGATCGTGTTCATAAATGGTCATAAAATTAATGTTCACGTTTTTTTCTGATTATAGAGGTGCATATAACTTATTTTTTTCCTACCTTATCAAACGATAAAATAGATGGCAAGTTGAATGAAGAAGCATCAGGAAAATCCGGTAATAATGTTCCTGTTTTTGAACTAAGTGAATATTTCCTCGTAAATCCACCCTATGTTAAATGAAAAGAAAAATTGACCGGAGACCGTATTTTTCACTATCGCAAGTTAATCGATGGTTATGGCTGGTTAATAACTTAATATATCAGAAAAATTCATACAAATCGGCAAAAATCGCGAATTAAATCAACTTACCTCGTTTTTTAATTTAGACCCAGAAAACCTGCGCAGAAAAAACGTTAGGTTGAAGCTTTTAAAGATTTTAAATAATGGCGCACAGGAAAATGTAAAATAATAAATGAAAACAATACCTCGTTAGTCCTTTACCACTATAAATTGTATGGTAATATTCGCTGGTTTCTTTAATTCCAATTCCATAATAATGATATCTATAATTAGGAATTGATGAGTAAATTTTTTTGGAAAACACAAGCACGCATGGTTTGACATAAAAAATGAAACATTTAAAATGCTGTGGTATACCGTACTTTGAGTGCCCTCGGGTCCCAAGTCGCCTCGTTGTTAAATTAGGGAATTTTTGTCTAATCATCTGAAAATAGCAAAAAAGTAGCTAAGTTTGACTACACCGGTGATTAAAAATAGCCGACTTCTGCTAAACCCTAACCCATATATATTTGAAAGGCAGTCTTACTTTTCCAAATGTTGCTGCACACGCAGGTTCCAGAGTTTCCCTTCTGCAAAAGTCTAAATAGTGGGCATAAAGGATGCATCTTGGCAAACAGACCCCTTCGCAAACACAATAATTGTCTTCTAACCTTTGAAAATAAATTAATATAAATGAGAAAACTACTTGAGAGAGAAAAAAGTAACAAGTACGTGTAACGGGGGTGGTCGAAGATGGATTTTGCAATGTTTATATCTTCATTCGAAGAAAATTTAAATAATTATTAAAATCGATACTGTACTGTAAACACGACTATTTTAAAATTAATTTTGCCCACAAAAATACAAAACGATGTCCGAGCATTCTTCGTTATTTAGTTAAGTTTAGTTTAAAAATTAAACGAAGTTAAATTCTATACTCGTAAATGCATTTCAACGCTTGCTTTTACAATCCAATAAAATTGCACAGTGTCATAAACGGAACGAGCTATAGGTAGACGAAAATGTATTGTGCAATGTCAAATGGGATTTGGTTTGCCGCGATCTATTAATTATGATTGGCTCTATTAAAATTAAGCTTCTATCGTTAATCTCGATCAGATTAATAAGAATTTCTTCTAATATAGGCCTAACGACCCGCAAATTTTTGCCATTTAAATTGCTACCATTAAAAAAAATTTAAATAACTTTGTTCAAGGAAGACGTACATGTACATTTATAAAGTATTTCTTTTACCCAATAAATTTCATACCACCGATTATTACGAAACAATTTGCTAACCTCGCGCCTACTTGCTGACACAAATTAAACAAATTGACCAAAATGGCGTACATCTGATGCGAAAAAATTTAATTTTCGGTGTTGGTTATGATATACAGTTTATGTAGTTGGTAAATTTTTTATTGACGACTTTCATTTTCACATCGAGGTCAAGGTTATGGAATTTGTTTTCCTAAATGTAAAATCTACATTAAATTCCACGTTGAGCGAATCTATTCTTACCAACTGAGCGTTTTATCCGACTGTTTTTTCTTACTCCTCGCCCCACCCAAGGAAGGTTTCTTGACAGTGGAAATGACAGAATCTTCGGAGTCGTCCGTCGAAAATTTCGTTTCCTCGTCCATCACCTCTGCGGTGGCCATTGTTTTCCAATGCATGAATTTTATATTAGGCTTAGAGTCTTCTCACTTGATGAAATTTGTTTCTTCGGTTGCCAGAAAAATGGCGACAGCTTAGCAAATGGATGTGAATCTAGTCCCAAAGACCATCATTCAATTCGAAGTTTCCATGTTTTTTCAAATACGCGCTTTCTTATATCAGGAAAGGAAACACCTGAAAAGAGGGACAACAGTAAAAATACTGTATATTTGGGACTATCTAATCAAAAGTTTTAGTAAACTGCATGAAGACAAAACGCAAATGATAGACGACATTTTAACACCAGTCAGAAATGAGGCAAAACAACCTATAATCAATACCGCATCGTTTGCTAGCGATTAAATTTGCCCTTAAAAGTGATTTATAACAGTATCCCCCTTTTTAAACAAATATTTCCGTGTGACTATCGCTATAATTTATGACAGTCCTACATACAGTACCCGCTGTAGACTCGTTCCAACATGAGGGTCGCTAATCGTCAAGTTGCATATTCCTGAAGGATTTTGATAAATTTAAGCTAATCAATTTATAACTGTATACCAACTAGAACGAACGAATACCATAAAAAATTAAAACTTAATTTCAACTTAATCCTGTCGTTATTCATTAATATAAAATATATATTATTTTAATGCCGCCAATCTTTTAAATATCTTTTTGTAGCATTTAACAGTAAATACTCCGCCTATACAATATTTATTTAAACTAAAGAGTATAGTGGTCTGTAAACCATTCACGCATATAAAATCTTCGTGAATTTACAATCCATATTTTCTTTTTAAGAAAATGGATTTGGCGTCAGTTCCTTCCCCGGTCATTTCAATTATTCCTTTTTAAGGGGTCAGCCATGGATATATACGGACTTAATTTACAACCCAGCTTCCCTCGCCTATGAGCCTAATCATCACCAATAAAAAGTGTCGCGTAAGGCAAACAACGCAAGTTTTCTAAATCCCTTTTGCGAAAATAACAGGTGCCAGATTTTTAGTCCACGATTGACGTCGGATTAAGATTTTAATTCAGCATCCAGAACGAAACTCGATCTTAACCAATAGGTATTTCAGAAGGGAATTGGACAAACACACGGACGGAGCCTTCGAGGAAAGTCGGTATTTCAGCTCGACTTTTATTTGTAAGCTATTATAGGGGTCAGCGTTATGTGTCTTCAGCGCGTTGAATCTCATTTACCCCAAGATGTGAATAAATAAAGCGTTTATCCTTGCCATAATTCAATTATGAGATTAAAGTATAAAATGGTAAAAAAAACGGTCTGCGGGAGAATTTTTGCGGATAGAATAGAACGGAATCATAAAAGTTTATACTATGATTTTTAAGAGATTTAAGAGAAAATTCCCCCTGCAAAATACGAACCCAGAGATAACACGGACAAGTGATATTCAGCAACACATTTAAGTATACGACTGTTAATATCTGCTACAAACTTATTCGAACTTATGATGTAAATAGATTATATACGTGTACGGTATTTTAAGCATAAGATGTCCATCGTGCCTGGACAGCGTAACATCCAGGTACAATATGTGCTACCTGGATGATAAATGGGCTCTTATTATTTTTCAAAATGTCCGAAAAACTGTACAGATAATAAATAACGTGTTTTAAAGCTCGTCTTCGAGAGTATATTAAATTTAAGTTTTGTACAAAGACTAAATCCATTTAAAGGAAATGCAAGTATTCCGAATGTACATTCCTAAATGTTTTCAATAAGACTGCAGCAGCATTGCTCATGAAATAAAAACAATTAAAATTTAGAAAATAATTTCAAAAGAATTATGTGAAATTGAAATGCACACCTTCTGATGCATTTAAACTCAGCATTTGTCGCATATATGTGAAAAGGAAGGCTGCGGTTTAGAACATAAGTTGAAAATTAAGAACAATCCTTAATAAGAAATTGCTACGCTCGAAAACAAAGCTAATTGTTTTAAATCACTGTAATTGCGCATTAATATCCAGGTGAAAGTAAAGAAAACGTTTTCCTATTTGTGACGTATTGGAAACTATAATATATAATGTACTGTATATTGAATACTTTCAAATATCTGTACTATGAATATCTTTTTCTGAAAGAACATGAAGATCAAGTTTCGCAATTTGGTAACTGCTTTCATTCAATGCCTCCTCCAAAGGCTCAATTAATAATAGACTTAATAATCTTACCTTTAACGTCTATTGATATCCACAATTTTGAGAAACGAGCGTATGTTCCTCAACACCAACAAATGGATTTATTATGCATTTGGATCCATTCTGAAATATATTATTCAATAGTACATCCCATCACGAAAAGCTAGTAAAACATGAAAAATTAGGATAAATCTCAGCAGGTCAGAATCCAAGTTAAGAGTAAAAAATATTTAGATCCGAACAATGATTTGCTCGATACAAAAAAACCTATTGATTAGGTTAGGATAGATTCGCCCGTGTAGCTCTATTTCAAACTTGTGTGAGTTTAGGCCATTAAAAGTTGTAGGAAGGAGGAGCCCATACATGTTGCGAAAATTGAACCTACCCACAAAACAAGTGTCAGAAGTTGGGTGCCTTACCATTGGTTCCTCCGCTTTACCTCCCATTGCAAACGAGTGTTTTTGATAGAATACGAGGCTTCAGTCTCGTGCTCTTCGATTACATTTTGATTTACAAGCTGATAAAAGGTGAAGTGGCTGAGTGCCCGACTTTCTTTTCTCACAGGTGGAGCTAGCCACGAACACGCCTTCCTTTATTGGGTTACCGGCATTAATTGTTGGGAATAAAAATCGATAAGTTCAACTTCAATCGATGGCGATAGTCAACATTTAACGAAGTTTTAATTGATCATTTGTCCGAAAAAGAGTTCGAAGTTCACTTACATTTGTGTTATTAAGAGGGATCGAAATCCATTCAAGATGTCCAGTAGACAATACAATCGTCTAAATCTGATCTATTAAAGTAAAACAAATAAAAATGTCTTTAACTATGCTATTTCATCGTTTACGTACCCAAGCTGGTCCATAAAATCAAAACGGTTCCATTTTCTAATCTTCATGAGAATTTGTAAATATAGAGAATGGAATGGATAACATTACAATTTATTTAATTTGATTTGAATATCACGTACACGGAGTCTGCGTACACCTTAATTTGGAAGAGCTGTTTTGTCCAAAATTTGGAAACATTATCCTAAAATAATCATATAATGTATTCATTGATGCACATGTTGTGCTAAATCGATGTTAGAACCAAAACGATCTTAACACTTTTACCTATAACAAGACTTTACAGTCACTGCTTTTATTTTCCGTCCAAGTGGCATCCAAGACTTCAACTACTACATGTACTTGTATACACCACTGCCGTATATTATTTGAATTGACCGCCGTTCCATACAGGGTTCTCCCACAAATATATTACTGCCATCTACTGATAAATATTTCAACTGATATAAAACTTGTTTTAAACAAACCAATGGCTCCTGATGGAAATACACGCAGACTAAAACATTAGCTGTTAATGGTCCGTTTTAGGGCTCTTCTGAAGAAAAGGCGAAGTTATTATTGTTGCCCTCGTAACCACGCTGTTTCGTAACTTGGTAACGTTGTCAAACGCGGTAATTACCTTCGCGCACAGTATTTATATTGTGGAACTCCCCTATAAAAGCCATGACGCACGCGGAAACAACTTTAGTAAAACTTGGTATCTCAATAAGCCTCGATTGTTGTTGCAAATTAGTTGTTGTGTGCGCTTTTGATACACCATCGTTACAATTGGACTAATTTAGTTGCATGTCCAGATGATGGTAATGTACGTCTGAAATGCTGGTGTACGTGGGCAGCCCCACTCGATAATCGCAGCTGCAAGAGGTATGTACATGCATGTTTGTCTGCATATAATGGGCTCGTATAAGGCCACGTATGCAAGTTTGCTTGGTTTTCAAACTAATAGGATATTTCGCATTATGGTACAGTGGTGCACTGAGCACACCTAGAGGCTCTATTCAAGACAAGTCGGCTCTTCTCTTCCATCAAAATGCTGAACTTTATAGCCTCATCAACCTACGTCGTTTTCTCTATTTTGGCAGTTATCTGCGCCCTGTTGCAGTTGAAAATCAGTCGGATCAAATCCAATGCGGTGGCAAGTGGTAATGTTGGTTTCTCTAAATTGCAGCGCATCTTTTTCGGACCCTATTTTCTGTCGCTGTTTGCAGATTGGTTGCAAGGACCGTATGTCTACAAACTTTATAGTTCGTACGGCTTCCTCGCCTCGCAGATTGCCCTTCTCTATGTTGTTGGATTTGCCTCCAGCGCAGTTTTCGGTACTTTTACCGGTATCTTGGCCGATCGATTTGGCCGACGTCGCATCACCTTGGCTTTCTGCATAATCTACACTTTGTGTTGCCTCACCAAGATCTCCCCCAATTTTTACGTGCTTTTGATGGGACGTGTCTTAGGTGGCATTGCCACCTCCATGCTGTTCTCATCCTTTGAGTCGTGGTACGTCTTTGAACACAATGAACGTCACAAGTTTCCACCAGAATGGATGGCCATTACCTTTTCTCGACTCACTTTCTGGAATGGGGTTTTGGCCATCGTGGCCGGGGTCATCGCCAACGTGTTTGCCGAGTCGCTAAAATTTGGTCCTGTCTCTCCGTTCATGATTGCCGTACCTATTCTCCTGCTCGCCTTCGTTTTTCTTATCTCCACGTGGGATGAAAATTATGGCAGCACAAAAGATAATTTTATGGGGTCCTGCATGGGAAGTTTAAAAGAGATATTTTCTGATAAACTAATATTGATGTTAGGCATTATTGTTTCCTTATTTGAGAGCGTCATGTACATGTTTATTTTTGTTTGGACGCCAATACTTGACACCGATGGAAAAATGCCACTGGGCATAGTTTTTGCCTCATTCATGATTTGCGTCATGATAGGATCGGCCATTCCTATCATTGTGTCCTCAATGGTGAGTTCCATCGCTAATGAAACCATTCTTAAGCTGGCTCTTGGATTGGGTTCCACATCCATGCTCACCTGTTTTGCAGCCACTATTGACGCGTCCAAACCCAATGTCCATCTTGCATATGCCGGATTCTTACTTTTGGAAGTCGCAGTTGGAATTTACTTTCCCACCGTGAGTTGCCTTCGGAGCCAGATCATTCCTGAAAGTCACCGCGCTAGCATAATGAACTGGTTTAGACTACCCATGAACGTCATCACTTGCTGTGGACTCCTGTGGTTACACAATGAAAACAACAAGAATGGAAACCACCAAATCTTCACAGTGTGCTTAGTAATGATGTCAGCAGCATTGATAATTTCAATACAGTTTGCGAGTCAACTTAATAAGATATCGAGGAAAACTCAAAAATCTGACACTGATGAAACATCTGATGAAACAAACGAACCACTGTTGACAAACTGAATGAGGCCGTTGTTTTAAACTCGCAGTTCTTATAACTAGTCATTTTGTTTTCAGCACTTATAACTTAAATTAATAGTAGTTTTATTATTGCACCTTCTGTAGACAGTAGGTAACTTGGGCTGGCATCAGATAAGGTTCCTAGAAAATGGACAACTTCATTCCCAAGTATCACCTATACCTGGAAGTAAGTGCATAACATGTTCAAAGCCATTTTGTCACAATTTGTCGTATTGATGAAATAACAACTAAACACCGTAAAAAAGGTAGTTCAATTCCAACCACTTGATGATAGAAGATAAAGAATGAAATTAAAATTTAAAGGAAAAATGCTCAATGTTGCAGAGAAAGTCTTGTTTATCCACATGTTTTGTTCCATTGCTACATACCAACAACTTGTATTTTTAGTGTTGAACACCTACAGTATATGTATGTTAGTTATAAATCTTAAAGGTACTGTTGTCAGAAGATTTACCAACACCACAGGGTTCCCCAGACCTGGAGAAGTCAGAAAAATTAAAAAAAACAAATTTGCGTTTATGTTAATTTTTAAAATATTTTACTGCGTCAATTTTGGAAAATTTCAATTTTTGTCATTATCATTGGTCAGAGAAATTTTTTTAAAACCAGGAACAGTCAGGGAAGTTAAAAAGGAAATTTCTGGGAGAACCCTTATCACTTTGTTTAAAAAATTTATTCAAGGTTATCAGCGTTTTTGCATTCCTTTAGCACATGCACAGCTTCTGTCAGAGTACCCCTTCTGCAAATAACTGCATTAGTGTCGATTGTGTAATATTGTAGGCCTATTTTTATACTTGAGCACAAATGCCAGCCAAAATTCAACAGCAGTTGTAATTTTATAAAGCTGGACAATTGATAATATACTGTTTAGTTTCTTCTTTTCTTTATTTGTCTATCATCCAAGATTATCAATAAACAAAATGTTAATAATTTTAAGTTTTCAGTTATAATATTTAAATAAACTGTAAAACAGAAGGGTAAAGGTCCTTAAGAGTGCTCTCTCCCCCTCCCCCCCTCAGTTAAATTTGCAATAAAAGTAATTTTACCAAGGTTTTCATAATTTTTCTCGTTTGCAGAATAATAACCTAGTCCTCTATGAACCACCTTTTTAAATATATCATGGTGCAAACAAGTTTAAAGAAAATAGACCTTACATGCGTGAAGTGAATCTGCCCATGTGTAAATTCAAATTACTCGCTAAGTTTTAGAATTTCCAAAAGGTCAACAAGCATTTTTAAGAAAGTTTCAAGAATAGTTTTAGGATAGTAAAAGCAGGTTATAAATCAAAAATAACTACTTTCTTTCCACACGCATTCAATGTTTTTACAAGTTCTAAATACAGATAGAGCAGAAATTACTATAACTTCAACATTTACAAGTGTTTGATTGATGTTATTCCATTATAATTGGTGATAAAAATACAAACCTAGACTGTATGATTATTTTTCTGCAAAAAAATATTTTTGCTGAAACGTATAATTTGTCATTTCTAATTAGCTAATGTCCAGTGTGAAATTTCAAAGTAGAAACCTTGTGATAGAGAATAGATTACATAGGGTAAGAGCACAGTTATACTTTTTAATTAAGAAGGTTAATTACCGTACCAGCAGCGCCAACCAGCGGGCTAACAGGTCCTCATTTAAAACGCATTAGGACACTTTAGCCTGCTGGTTGGCGCTGGTGGTACGGTAATTAACATTCTTAATTAAAAAGTATCACTGTGCTCTTACCCATAAACAAGTTTATTCACTACTTATTTTTCTTAGTTTAATTGTTCAAGGTTTTGGTGCTACAGCCTTCATAAATGCAAACCTTACAAATTAATATTTGCTGAAATTACGTTTGAAATAAAACTTTCTTGTCCTAGCCCTCTTCATGAAAATCCAGCACCGAAACGTTGAGCAATTAAAACTAACAAAAATTGGTAGTGAAAAAACTTACGTTTTTGTATCATTGTCAAAGAGCTCAAATGTCTGAAATCGTGGATCTAATTAAGCATGCAGAAAACGAGGCAATTAAACAGTCTTCCAAGGAGTTCCAAATAGGTTTCATTAGTTTCTTGATAGGATGATAATTGGAGATCCAGATATTTTATAGGTAATCAAAAGCCAAAATTACAAAACATTTGAGTAAATATTATCAGTTCATATCCAGCCAAATGCTATACTGTTAGACTGCAAAGTATGACATTTACAACTCATTTCAATATTTTGAAGTTTTATTTAGATATTCTAGCTCTGTATTTATTTTTATATAAGAGTACGTATAAATATCCAATGTGATTCCTGTTATACCAAAGTTCAGTAAATACTGTCAAAATAATGGTTTAATTTAGGATTTAAAATAAAAAGAAATTTATGACTAGGTATATCCAACTATAGCTACCATCAGTCTTCTGAGATGAAACTTCAAGACTTTCAATTATTGATTTTAAAGCTTTTATACGGTAAACTGCACTTTCAAATAAGAGATAAAAAGCACATTCTATTTGTATATAATGGTGACACCGATATGCTCTCGCTATTGCAACTTGATGGCAATATTGAGAAACAAACCCAGCTGCTTAAATTTGAAAGCTGCACATCAGCAGATTTAAAACATTAGCAGGCAAGCCCATGGCGCAATTAAACTAGTGCAAGGGTTAATTGCTCACGAATCCTTTTGTAAAACTGAGATTCAGAGTGACCCACTGTCAGACCAAAAACTATCTAAACTAAAAAGGAACCAGTTATCATCGCCAACCTACTGTACGGACATACCACAACTGAGGTCTCAAGTAGTTTGAATGAAAGAAGACTTGTAAATAATCCTAACAATTGAAATGGCATAAAATATGCTCTGCCATATTTTGATGGAATACCTTATAAAAAATCTTGAGCCAATTAAGCTACCTGGCAGTCCACAGAATGAGAATCAGATTTTAAAAAAAAGGTTGGGGAAATAAAATTTGTTTTAAAATTTCAGTGGCAGAAAAATGCCAGACAATCTTTAGTGCAAGCAGTAATCTTCTATACCCCAGTATTTCCCTCACATCTATATGCAAATAGCATTTTAGACTATGGCACTTGAATTCATCTTTTTCAGAAGCAGAATGCTGCAAAATATGACAAACTATAATCAGACCCATTGCTGAATCTGCTGTCCATTAACATTGGTCACGCGTCCAATCAGCCGGCCAAGCCATACTAAGCAACCATTGTTAAAACACGACGTTGAGAAACAAGTTTAAAAAGGTAAAAAGCTGTTGTGTTGGAAGTTGACGAGGAGAAAAACTTAAGACGTTACCCACGAGTGGTCTTTGTAAATAGCTCGTTGAGTTGGGTTTCCGTCAAGGTTTAGGTTCCGTATGTGCAGACAGACTTGGTTGGAAATTACCAAAGTCCAGTTGATCGTCCACCAGGGGGATTGTGAACCCGAATGCCTGCTCGTGGACTTTGGTTGTCATCAACTTGGGCACCTGCAGACAATGTACATGTACAGAAGTAGCATATTAGTAATTTACTTATAATATTCAAGTTAATGTAGCAATTATCAGTAAAAAAAATATGAAATAAAGGGACTTGATCAAATTCATCTTTAAAAACAAATGCAAACATGATGCACGCAGCAAGAATAAAATTTCAAACTTGACGTTAAGTGCAAGTAATTTATTCACAGCAGCATGGATTTTTGGGTCAGATTTTAATAATACAAAAAAATGACGCAAGCAATGGATTGTCAATATCCAAATATCGTTGAATTTGCATTACCAAACATCACAGGAAAGGAATAATAAATAAGTGAGAAAAATTTAAAAAAAAACTGTTGAAGGTCGGAACAGCATTAGTCAAGAACGGGAAGTGGAAGATTTATAGCAAAACTTGTCACACGCTGATTTTATGTCGAAACTCGCACATATTAGCATAAATGGCACCGATTGACTCAATAACTCAATCTATTGAGTGTCCAGGGAATAGTGTATTTCACTGTTAATCTAAGCATGTCATAACTCGTGCATCATGTACGTATTTCAGCACTAATTCACACCTCCAGCAACAGTATTATTTGAAGGAAAGGTACACACAAAGGCAGGCAGAAGTAGATCGAGGACTATGCTAAATCTGAAATTAAAATCAGATTCTAATATTTTTATCAAAGAAAAAAGGTACGGAAAGTGCAAACTAAAAAAACTCAATGAAAAGCGCCTATCATCCAAGGTGAGGACAAGCACATGTAGGAAATAAGTTGGAAAACTGTCAATTACAAACCATTATGACACCCGTGTGTCTAACAATCTGACAATTTCTTTTAATTTGGCCAGGCAAATTAAAATTTCCTATTTTGTCCTTTAGACAGGCAGCATGCTCAATTAAACATAACGAAACATGTGCAGGAAACTATTAGCGGACGTGAGGGAAGTGCAATAACAATCAACTGCTAAACTAAATTTCTGATTTAAGTTGTTGGAGGTCTGGGCCTACCGGACAAACTGAAGCTGGAGTCCTGAAGGTTGCGGACACCTCCTTTGGTGGGTGGTCGGGAATGAAATTCTCCCGCAGATTGAGGATAAATGGTTCCCTCACCAGCAGGCGATGGAGTCTGCTGATATGCTTGTGGCACTGCTTGATACACATGTGCTGTTGAATGGTTGTTCAAGACTTGAGCCACATCACCAGCAGCAGGTGCTGTGTAACCCTCACGATCTACTACTCTGGGTTTCCTTACCTGTAAGGATAAAATATTTCAAAAAGTAAGTAATGGCTCACTTTACTATTTGTGTGTGTAGATAAGTAGATGTCTTAAAATTTGAAATTACCCTATCCCTTTCTTGAACTTTCGTGTAAACGTATGGAGGGTAAGGAGGAGTTGGTACGAAGCGACCAACACCTTGGGTTACTTTCACTTCGCCTTCATCAACAGCTAGTCGTCCATTACTAATTACATAAAGAGGCACGCCATGACACACCATGCCTTCAAAAATGTTGAAATCCACAGCATGGTGATGAGTCTTCGCACTGATGGTACGAGTAGAGTTAGGATCCCAAATGACAATGTCTGCATCAGATCCAACAGCAATGCGACCCTGATACCATTTGACACATCAAATTATAGATTCAACAATTTCAATTCAACCAGTGCTTAAGGGTGAACTTTTACCTTTCTTGGATAAATATTGAAAATTTTAGCAGCATTTGTGCTGGTAACAGCCACAAACTGGCATGGATCTAATTTTCCAGTTTCCTATTAAATAGACCCAAGAGTACAAGTTATCAAACTTTACCATTTTCCAGATAGAGAAATGCAGCTTAAAAAGTATTAGAAGATCTAATAGAATTTAACCATTCAAATTAATTATCCAGTTTAGTACTTCCCAAGTGTGCTTTGTTAAATATATTTACTCTTAAAGAACCTTTTGAAAAGCCACAAAACCTTTTGGCACAAGAAAGCCCATTAATTGACATGGATGGCATTAGTATTTACCACTCCTTTCTCCCAGATGATGGACATACGGTCTTCAACACCATTGACACCGTTAGGAATTTTGGTAAAATCGTCTTTCCCAAGTGCTTTTTGGGAAGAGCTGAAAGTGCAATTATCGCTGCCGGTGGTCTGAAGTGCGCCACTAATAAGGGTAAGAATAGAAAAAGTAAACATTTGTAAGCCCATTGGATTTACACAGGATCACCATTACGGCTTTCATAGTTACCCTAACAATTTGCCTGTGTGGCAACAAGAGTTCTACATAAAAAGAGCATAATTTCTTCCCGAAAAGGTGAGCATTTTATAGGGTATAGAATGACAGTACCAAGCTAACATGTCCATCAAGTATCCAGGAGTGCTTGGATCTGAACGAAGTGGTGGCGCCATAACGTGTGCGGCAGCATGTCTCCAGCAACGGTTCCACTGATGAGTTCCATCAGTACCAAGACCAGCAGCGAGTGTCTCCCCAAAACAAATGACTCCTACAAAGTGCGATTTTTTGCCAGTTTGTAAACGAACGAGAAGTGTATAACAATTCACTATGATGCGGCAATAATTACCTTCTTTCCTCTTCTTAGCAATTACATCTGCAGCTTTTTTGCTGTTAACATGGACGATGTACACCGGGCAATTTACTTGATCAGCAAGAGTGATGGCCCTATTCGTGGCCTCTTCCTCCAACTAAATAAAAATGATATTTTATTTTTTAACATTCCTCTTTTAAGGCTATGTCTCATATATGCACGTCACTTACTTCTTCTGGGCGGCTCTGCTCATGACCTTCAGGGCCCGTAATACCCATGCCTAGCAGTTTCTTGGATAGCTACAAGTCAAGAAATTTATTAGGCAAAAACCTACATCCTGTCATCATCTTTGAATATACCGAGTTGTAGTACCAAATGAATTGCATCTCCATTCTCAGCATGAACCTGACCCAATGCGCCTAATTCCTTGGATGTTTGGAAAATGTTAAGCATATCTTCGTCCGAAACCATGTAATCTCCCTTGTAAGCCATGAACATTTTGAACGAATTGACGCCTTTTTCTTTGGTCAAAATGCTCATTTCTTCTTTCACTTTGTTATTAAAACCACCAATTGCAACATGCAGGCCATAATCACAGCACACTTTAGAGTCTGCCCAGTTCCTCCATTTGTCATATGCCTCTAATAAGCTCTCATCTTTCTTTACCATCGCAAAGTCAACTAAACAGAATAAAAAAATAAAGCATTTTCAGAGTTCTGAAACTTAAGTCAGATGGTTTGAGAAAAAAAAATGTTGGATTACTGACTAATCATAGTGGTGCCTCCCGCTAACGCAGCCTTAGTGCCATGGTAAAAGTCATCCACGCTCGTTGCACCCATAAAGCTCAGCTGAAAATGAGTGTGGGTATCAATGCCACCAGGCATAACCAGTTTCCCACGGGCATCGATCGTGCGTGTTCCACCAGGAATGGTAACATCTCTTCCGACTTGCCTGGGAATTAGAATACAATGTTAGGTTTGCCTACATAAGCCAAATTGATGGAATTAGAAAACATTGAATGAATGACTTTTCAATGGCAAGTTGTCGAAATAGAAAAAAAAAACCAAAACTGAAAATTGAAATTATCATTTTTACAACAAAAAGCAGGGATGGCTCTCACCTGAAAAACTACTTAAAATTCAAACTTTGGGACTAAAACCTCCATGACCTTAATAGACAACTCCAACATACAGTGGCAACTGAGGTTTTAACAAATTTTTACAACCAACTCTTGCATATTAGAATTATTAAATTTAGATTCATTATTCCCATTAATGAACACTTAAAATATACAATGACTTTGTGTGTCCGCCATCTATTTTACATTTCACCATTCTCATGCAGTGATGCGTGAGATTGTTGAGCTTTACAAACTATCAAATTGGCGCCACCCACGTCCCTCGTTTTTTCCCTTCTTCAGATATAAAGTAGTTAGCAAATTTTGCATAGGCCTAATGGTTCCTGGAATTTGACATTTGCATATACACTGTGGATGTAGTGAGTTTGTATATCTTTTGATGCAAATTTTGTAAACACGAAATTTTATGTAGAAATAGTTTTCCGAGAAAACAAAAGCAGTGGAGTCTGTAATGTTCTGAAGCATTTTTTTGTCAAAACAGGCAATTTTTAGATAAAGGAGATAAATAATGAGTTTCGCACTTGATAATGCCATCTTCAATGTAGATATCACCATCCGAGATTTGGTCATCATTTACAATTCTTCCACCTTTAATGAGCAGCCTATTTTGAGCACTCTGAAATTTAAACGAATTGGATTAGCACATACACAGCATAATTGTTGTGTTCATTCATTAGGCAAGTTTGGTGCAGAGTGACTTTCCATTACGGAGCATTTTTATCCACGGGTATTCACGACATTTCCCAATAAGTTTACATCAAAGTGGCATGATTTAGTGTTATGGCACTCGTCCCACTCGACCCTTGATACCGACGCCTAGTTGGCAGTTTTTTAAACAGGCAGTTTGCTCGTTTTATTGTATCTATTAATCGATGTTCCCTGGCCCCCATTTCTACCCTAACACTTTATTTCGCCAGAATCAACAAAACAGGAAATTTGGTGAAAGCAAAATTAGTAAATCATTCCTGCAAATTACGAAGTAGGCCGATGCGTGGGAGGAATTATTTCACGATATTAAACATCGAGCCAAGGACTCTTCCTAATTTCCTCGCATTTCCCATCTGGCAAACGCATCCCGGTGCCGATTAAATGCTGCATTTAGTCACGATTATGCCTCTCCTTCCTTTCACACAATGTGTTCACGGTGGGGGTTGAAAATTGATAATTCCCATCATTTTCGTTTTATATTCACGATTGTGCGCAAACATTCAAGAAGTCAAACAATTCCACTACATGTATTTGTACGCGTTGGGGGATGGGAGAGAAAGGCAACGGATGGCGTAAAAAATAACACCAATATCTAATATTGACAAACTGACCCAGTTTGAATATTAGCACTCGTAAAAGCACGAAATATGTCAATAGATACGCGGCCGCACAAAAATGACCTCTCCGCGTTTCCCTTCTCTCAACTCCACCATAACATCAAATAATAATAGAAAAAGTTGATATTGAGCACGCCAAAGTGGTCAGAAAAATACACGTAAGTGAAATTAAAACCCTAGTAGGGGGTGCAGGAAATATCAGATTACGTGGTTTTAAGTCGGTATACGAGTAGGAAAATGACTACCGAATACGTCCATCATTTATTAACAAGCTGGGGTGGAGCCAGCACATTAACATCTGCTCGCATGCATCTCTCATCTTACAATAAGGCATTAAAGCAGACAAGCAGTCTGACACATGGCTAACAGCAGGTTTATTTCGAATAAATGCCAGTAATAACACTTCCTTCCCGTGCCAATTTCAATACTACGAGGCAATATGAAGTGGCCAAAACGCAACAGATACAAAAATTGACGTAATACAGATTACCATAATGAAACTGCGCTTCATCAACTTTAATTGCCGACTGCCGAAAGCTTCTTGCTAAGTAACAAATCTGTACGCGATGTCACCAAATTGATTAAAGCATTTCATATTTATACTGTGCTTACATCTCGTACGCAAACGAGATTATCGGTACTTTTAATTTGAACTTTGGCTCCGAAATGACCTTGATGGGGAAACCAGGAACTCCCCATTCAGTTGAAGCGGCGTTTATTACTTGTACATGCCAGAGAGGCAGGTGTGGAATACAAACAATGCAAAGGTGTGAGAAGGCCGGCTATAGAATCAAGGCCAAAGTTCATTCATGCATCAATCATTCCAACTCTTGCAGAACGTTCATTATTTTAAATTCGACGGGAAAAAAACCGAGAATCTGCGTTCCTAAATTTCAAATCACGATTCTCGATGCGATCCAGAAGCATTGACCAATTGTCTCCACTATGTTAATTATTTGTAAGAGCAATGCAAATACAGTACTGTAGGGGTACTCGAAGAGAAACTTTGCAAATCTTACATGTACATTACTTCGGCAGACGTAGTAAAATCGGCAAGTTGGTTTACAAAATTTACTCAAGGTTATTGCTGTTTTTAACCCTATTAATGTATTACTTTTGCACCCGTGATTCCGTGACTTCACGACTGCCAAAATACGATTCGTAAAGGCTTTGTCTGATCAAGTTCCTCTAAAATGGTAAAAGTTTGCATGTTATTTGGAGGTGGACTTAAAGTGTATACAACCCAGTTGCAAAAATATCCAATCACCTATAATTTTCTAAGGGTTGGTCCTAAGCTACCTGCCATAGTGTT
>JAQGBX010001191.1:0-26717 GCA_034698745.1 Megaphyllum sjaelandicum | reverse complement strand
TAGAGCAGCGTTAAAGGCCTCTTACTAGTTCCTTAGAAATCCGCATGAGGATCTGATTAGCAAAAGGGTCCATTAAGTATTTTTGTAAATATTATTTTTATATGGTTTACTTATTTCCTTATTTTTTATGTAAATTTCATATTTTTTTCGTTTTTTTTTTAAAATTTCATTTAATGATTAATTTCATTCATTTTTTTAAAATTTCGTTTATTTGTTATTCGTAAAAAATTGCGAAATTATAGATGATTTAAAAAACGACAATTTTTGTTGTTGCGATGACTCGTATGTCGATCGTTACTAAATTAAGACGTGAGATTTTGGTTGCCTGAAAATTTATTTAATTCCGATGAATTTTGCGAACAAATTGTCCTCGATTTGTTCACAAATTGTTTTATTTTTTTGTTCTTGAATCGAAACGAGGTTAATAGACTATCTGCGGAAAAATTGGACAAAGATTTGTATACGTAAAGTTACGAGTGACCCCGCTGACCTTTTCGCTCGATTTCCGCAAATTTTTATTTGTCAATTTTGCCTAATTCGCGTTCATCGAAGCGTTAGTCGAGTCTGAATGGAGAACTGACACCAATTTAACTTTTATTCCGGTGCATTTTTCTCACGTTTAAAAGCGTGATTAAAGATACGAAACATGCATTTTCGAGCATCTCTCTGATTGAATTTTTAAAGTTACTTTTTAACATGGTATAAAAGGCAAATGCAACTACTGTATCTATGCAAAAACGTTTTAAGTTAGACGCCTATAAAACCTGCATTTTAGTTGTCTGTAAATCCTAGGGGGCCATTTAAAAAGGACGGTACCCCAGAGAACTTAAAAGCTCAGGTTTCATTCGCTGACTTTCAAATTTTCCCAGTACAAATTTGCAAAATTTTCATTTTTCCGAGCATAAACTAGCATAATTTTCAACCTTTTCCGAGGAGGTTTCCTCGTTTTCTCGAGGACAAATGTGCAACGTTATCAGCGGTTTTCTAGTACACATTTGTAAAATTTTCAACAGTTTCGGAGGAGAAATTTGCGAAATTTCGAACATATATTCTGATGACAAATTGGCAAAATTCTCAACCTGGTTAAATTTCAGAGTACAAAATTCACGTTTTCCGAGAATAAATTTGCAAAACTTTCAAAATTTTCCAAATACAAATTTGCAGAACTTTCAAAAACTTCCAAATACAAATTTGCAGAACTTTCAACATTTTCCAAGTGTAAATTTGCAAAACATTCAAAAATTTCAAACGTCCGAATGCGGACAGGGGGTTGGGGTGAATCCAATGTTGAGCACATTTTGCCGACGTCCTTTTTAAATGCCCCCTAAAGCAAACCAAAACGTTCTAAACCATTCGCTGTAGACGCTGTAATGCTACTAATGGCTAACTAAAAGGTTCTAAGTCGAACTAAATCGAACCCCTCAATATCCCACGAATATCCATCGAATACTTAGAGGAGCAAGAAACACTTCGCCTTAACTGTTTTTTTTTGTGTGGATTATTTCAACTTTTTTTAGGATGGAATATTTTAGAGGTTTCTCTCCTCCTCTGGTCCTCTGTTCCTCTCCTCTTTTCTCTGTGCTCCTCCTCGTCCGTTTGTTTTTGTTTGTCTGCTCCTACATCTACCTCGAACACGTTTTGTCTGCTGCATAATGTCTGGGTCAACAGTCAGCCCGCAGCGCCCTCTGGCACTTTGGTTTTTTTTTTGTTTCACCTTCCCCTCCTCTTCCTCCGAATTTGCATCGGAATTTTAAGGCTATTTCCTCACCCCTTAGCCGTTCGACCCAACCCATATAATGGGTCAGAGAGACACCTACAGAGCGGTACATGTAAACCGAAAAACATTTCGGAAACTGCTCGAGATGGATAGTCGACGTGAGATAGGACCTGCTTAAATGACTATATATTGCATAAGCACGTGTACGGAGGTGGCTGCGAATACATGGTCTCTAATAAACACCGGGATGTGATGATTGCTGTAAGATAAAAATTTCGGAAACTGCTTCAGACAGATTTTATACCTGAGACGTGACTTCACGACTGCCAAAATTGCGATTCGTAAATTTAAGCGTGTCTGAGTATCCCTGGTGTCTTCTCGAATATCTGAATTTCTGAAAATGTCGATTTAAACTCTTCCAACCTGGAAAACCTGGAAAAGTCAGGGAACTTGAAAATGACTTGGAAAAGTCTTGAAAGAATAGTTTATTTTAAAAGTCAGGGAACTTGAAAATGACTTGGAAAAGCCAGGAAAGAATAGTATATTTTTTATCTCAGGGCCCGTTTTTCGAGTAGAAATTTGCAAAAAATGTCCACATTTTCGGAGTACAAATTTGCAAAATTTTCCACGTCTTCTGAGTATTAACTTGCAAAATTTTCCACGTTTTTCAAGTACAAATTTGCAAAATTGTTCACGTTTTCCGAGCACAAATTTTCCACATTTTCCGAGGACAAAATTTGAAAAATCTCCCACTTTTACCGAGCGCATATTTTTAACATTTTCCGAATACAAAATTGTCACATTTTAAAAAAACTTTCATGTAAGTTTTTTAAAATTTAAAAAAAATTCCACGTTAATTTTTAAAATTGTCGTTAGTGAATTAAAAAAAAATATTTACCCGTGTCCATTTTTCACGTTGTCATTGGTTAGGGAATTTTTTAAAAGCCTAGAAAAGTCAGGGACGTTTAAAATGAAATTTCTGGGGGAACCCTGAATGAGTTCATTGGTAAAAAACACAGCGTGTGATTTTTTAAGCCAATTAGCGCGTTGAATTTGCACACGTGACTTCACGACTGCCCAAAATTGCGATTCGTAAATTGAAGCGTGTCTGAGAATCCCCCGGTGTCTTCTAGACTAACTGAAAGCGTAGATTTAAAAGCTCTTTTGACACATCTTCAAAAACAAAAGCTCGAATTGTTTCATGTTTTTGTTGTTTTTTTCCCCGCGAGCTGAATTTGCATGGAAATTGCTTCGATGAGTATCGGGTGTTCAAAAACTAAAAAAAAAGATGATCGATGAGTTCGTTGATGTTTCGTTTTGCGACGATTTCGTTACGCAACTCCTCGCGTTTAATTGCCGTCGTGTTGCGTTTTGACGGATGAACGACGAGGTCGAAGGTCGTTCGCTTCGAGTGCGGGTCATTTCGGACGTCATCCATCTTACTCGAGGTGACGCGAAATTTCACCCTTTAATTAAATTTGTACGCCTCGGCGTATGAATGAACGTATGAACTTAGGGGCCATTCAAAAAGGACGTCCTCAAAATTTGCCCAAAATTGGACTCCCCCCCCCCTGTCCGCATTGTGTCCGGTCAATCAGGACCCCCCTCCTCCCCCATTCGGACGCCCGAAACTTAAAAAAAAATTGTAGTTTATTCTGAAAATGTTGTAAATTTGTATTCGGATAAGGTTGAGAATTTTGCCGATTTGTCATCAGAATCTATTAGAAAATTGCAAATTTCTCCTCGGGAACTGAATAAATTTTATAAATCTTTACTCGAAAACAATTAAAAATTTTGAAGATTTGTACTTGGGGAAAAGGTAGAAATGTTGCACATTGGCCTTGGGAAAATTTGGAAATCTTTGCAAATTTATCCTCGAGAAAACGTGCAAAAATGTGTAAAGTTGACCTCGGAAAAGGTTGTGAAAATTTATGCTCGAGAAAAATGAAAATTTTGCAAATGAACCCTGGTCGAGCTTTTAAGTTCTCTGACTTTTCCAGGTTTTCCAGGACGGGAGGTACCTTGTTTACAAAAATGAGAAAGATTTCAGAATTTTAAAATTAATGGTGTTATTTCTTGAATTATAACCACAAGTTTTGAACAGGAATTCATTAATTTTACATTTATAAAAATCCTATTCAAGATGCGAGCTATAGGAACAGGTTCTTCGTAAGACCAATTAGGTTCGTTCTAAGCAGGGGTTGCCTTAAATTTCGATCGTGACAAATGACGAAGGTTTTATCCTCTTCTTCTTTTCACTTTTTAAACGTTTCACTAGCGTAAACTCGAACAATGCAAAGCCGAGTGGCACGGAATGACCACCGAACGAAATAAAAAACAACAAATTCTTCGGTAAATTAAGGTCAGTGATTTAAGGAATTGGTTTTGAACAACAACACCAACAATAACAAAGAGAAAAAAAAACATGGCGACTTGAAAAAGTTTTTCATATACAACAAAACGACTCTAGCGAGACGATTTGCCCTTCGGGTGACAAAACGGATTAGTTTGAGAACTTGTTTGAAAATAAAGGATTTTTTAGTGTGCAAAGGAGGAACCCATGCACGTTTAACTGAAAAAAAAGCTCTGAAGCTCTTGCAAGACACGCCTGATACTTTTCTTGCTAAATTTAGCAATTGTTTTTTTGTTGTTGTCACATCTAATTGTGTTTTTGTGCTGAAAACTGTAGCCTATACGTTTCGCAATATTTTAGAATTAATGATGACAAAACACAATTTTGCTGTTCGGTTAGATTGCTGGAATATTAAAAATTTTCATGGCAACCATTGAATTCTTTGATGGCAGCTGCGAGGACATTTTTGGGTGGCAAAATTTTGAGTCAAACGTCGTCTGCTACTTCATTGTTTTCCTAGATATTCGTCGAATTAATTGACTATATTTTATAATTTTTTGTACATATTTCAGTATTTTTGAATTATTGGAGTCATCGTATTTCAGAAATACTTTAAAAGGTCGCCATTTCAATAACATAAAAACAGAATATAAAATCCAGTGTTTATCATATATCCATCACATAATGTAAAAATACTTGAAATATGTACAAAAAATTAGAGAATATATTCAATTTCGACGATTATCTATGAAAACTATGAAAAAGCAGACGACGCGACGTTTGACTAAAAATGTTGCCAACCAAAAATGTCTTCACACAACCATTTGACATTTTCATGGTAGTCATAGGACATTTTCACCGGTAGTCATCACACATTTTCATGGTAGTCTCCGGACATTTTCATGGTAGTCATCGGACATTTTCATGGTGGTCATGGAACATTTTCATGGTGGTCATGGGACATTTTCTTGGTAGTCATGGACCTTTTCATGGTAGCCAGGGACATTTTCATGGTAGTCATGGGACATCTTCATGGTAGTCATGGGACATTTTCACAGGTAGTCATATGACATTTTCATGGTATAGTCATAAGTCATTTTCATGGTATAGTCATGGGATATTTTCATGGTAATCATTGGACATTTTCTTGTAACCATGGAACGAAGCGTTCAGTTCGAATTGTTGCCACTGATACGCACAGTACATTCCTGGTTTCAGTGGTTTACAACCGCGAATAGACAAAACCCAACCGCTATAAGACTAATCCCAACCACTACAGTATACATATCCTAACCGGTTGATGGTCGGTGTCGAATATAATTTCGTTCCTGTCTCACCCTCGTATTTTCGGGATAAAGGCGAGGAAGAGGGTGATTTTTTTGTTTGTCCCGAGCTTAATTCGTTGGAAGACAATCGGCAGTAAGGCCAAGTACCCCTCCAGTGTCTGAAAAGTGTAATTTTCACGCTTGACTTCCGTAGAAATAAAAAAACTCAGGTATTTCGTACATCTAATCCATTGTGAATTACACGCCAGGCAGCTTTCGTTTTTCACCAAAATCTCCTCTGAGTTGTTTTTCCTTTCTTCTTATATATACAGTATATCCTTTTTACCTGACAGTTTGATGGCTTTAAACCTTCTTAAAACTGACACCTTGTCTAATAAAAACAGCGTTTTTGGCATTTTTCTAGCGCTGAATGCTAATGGCCGAAATGCGGAGTGAGCTATACCCGATATGGCTCTGCACTCGGTTATCCGATAAAACGAGGTTTCTGGATAATCGACGCAAAAGGGATAAGAAACTGAAGTCCACCAATTAGAAATAAGTCAGGGAAGAATGGCTTATTTAGGCATGGTCAGGGAAATTCAACATAGTCATGTTGTTGTTACAGGGCTCCTTTTCCGAATAGAAATTTGCAAAATTTCCAACGTTTTCCAAGGATAAAATTGAAAAATGTTCCACGTTTTCCGAGTACAAATTTGAAAAATTGTCCACGTTTTCCGAGTACAAATTTGCAAAATTATTTACGTTTTCCGAGTACAAATTTGCAAAATTGTCCACGTTTTCCGAGTACGAATTTTCAAAATTGTTCACGTTTACAGAGGACAAATTTGTAAAATTTTACACGAATTCTGAATAAAAAATTGTAAAATTTACAACATTTCTTCAAGCAAATTTTTCTAAATTTTTTAAATTTTCAAAAATTGTCATTAGACTAAATTTTGGAAAATATTTTCTTGTGTCGATTTTGCAAAATATGTCAATGTTTGACATTGTCATTGGTCAATGAAATTTTTTAAAACCTGAAAAAAAACCCTGGAAAAAAAGATAAACTGAAATCTACTGGATTATATCAAAGCTTTCTGATGTATTCATACTAACAAAATATTATTGGGGGGAGAGGAATTATAAAAATATTATATTCCGTAATTCAAGCTTATCGAGTTACCTTTGAATTAGGGTGCAGGTGTTGAGCAGACCCAAATAACGATCTCGTTTCGCTCGACCTTTGACCTCGCATTACGTATAAAGGTCAGCGCTCTTACCTGTACGTATATACATACAGTATACACCTACAGTACATGTAATTCACAGAATATGCTTTTTAACAACATTTGACGAATTTGAATTTAAAATTTCGCGAAATGGCGAGGAGAAAACTCGAGCAACGGAAGAAGTTTTAATTACCATCGTTGATCATTCAAATCAATTTTAAAATGGCGCTTGGCTAGCCGCAGCATGGCGCCTGGTACGGTTTAAGACCATGTTAACAAATAAAGACAATTACGTCGTTACAGTGTAGGCCTACTTGTCATTTTCTGATTGTTTTCTAGCTTAATTCTTAATCCTAGTTTAATTTCGAGAAATTGATGGAAATGGCTCAATGGACGGGGTTGGATAGCCGCAACGTGGCACCTGACACTGTTTTAGACCATCTTGAGAAATAAAGGCACGCTGTTGATCTTTTCTGATCGGTTTGTTTATTTCATCTCTATTTCTTACAATTTTCCGACATCTTATCCTACTTTAATTTCACGGAGATGATGAAAATTGCTTAATGGAGGGTTAACCGCAGCCAGGCACCTGACACGGTTTAACAAATGCAAATAAAGGCATTGAGATGACAATGGGAAGTCGCGTATCGATGAGATCGGAGCGCTGCAAAATGAGGATTTTGAGACTATAAAAAGGCGTCCAGAGACAATTGACACGTTTCTATTATTGAAATAAGTTTAAAAAAAAAACTAAAAATAAAAAATGCGAGCTATTGCCCCCTTATAAGCCGAATTGCATGTTGGGGTGCGCCATATAAGCCATTTTATGCCAATTCATTATTTGAACTAGGAGAGTAGGAGTTCGTGCCTTACCTTAGATGCCAATATAGTTTTTTTTCCCGTCATTATTAAGTAGGCCAACTTGCTTTTTTCTGAGTAAATACACGTGGTTTTCGATGGCAGACGTTCACAGATGGCGCAGCATGTCTATGACAGTTTTAGACGTAACATTAAAGTTTTTCACTAGATTTTTTGTCTATATTTTCCTATAAATAATGAAAGGAAATAACAAGGAAATGTGTTCAATTTTAAAGTAAACAAAAAATCTGGTTATAAAATAGTTTTTAATTCGTATGGAATCGTCACATTTAAGTTAGGCGTTAGGCGTTTGTTATTTCTCCTCGGAAACTGTTGAAAATCTTACAAATCTTTACTCGAAAACAGTTGAAATTGTTGAAGATTTGTACTTGGGAAAACGTGGAAAATGTTGCAAATTTGTCATCAGGAAAACTTGGAAATGTACCCTGTTTACTGACTTTTGTAATTTATAACACATCACCTATGCGATATGGCGCTCAATTCCCCTTTTACTTTTGGGACTGATTTTATTTGGCATTTTTTTTATCGAGTGTACGTCCGAGTTGGTCATACCCGGGCCCTCCCTTCAACTGTCCACATTGTGTCCGTGACTCAATTGACCTATTCTCTACACGAGAATGTCCTTTTTGAATGGCCCCTAAGTCTGGTATTTTGATTTTGTTTTTCCAAATTGTGTTTCGTTCGGTTTCGTAGCCCTGCATTTAAATACACATTACGTTTCAAAATAAGGTGGATTAACGTATTATTTTTGTGCGAGAAATTAAACGATTAAAACATCGAAACGTGGTTTTTGGAGTAAGTAAAAACCCGTTTAACGTGTTTGTCAACGCATTAAAAAAACCTCTTTGGCAAATATTTAGACGCCGAGATAAAAAGTTGGCCAATAATGATAACAAAAAAATCAAACAATTTTCTTCTCATAAATGTCTGGCTGGCAAACTGGATTTTTATTTGCATTTTGGCATATGTCACCTCAGTGGTTTAACGTGCCAGTGTGACAAGCCATATCGAAACTGTGTCACGTGTGCAGTGTTGTACTTGGCATATTTCCTAACTACGCTTTAGTAGTTAGGGGGTATGAGTTGGGAAACTACCCGATGAGGAAAACATTTTCACTTATCCGGTTTTTGGTTAGATGCTCTATTGTAAATTTGCAGTATTTGGATGTGTCGAAGACGAGTAAATTCGCAATATTTGAACTTGTTGAAATCGAGTAAATTTGTAATATTTGAACGTGTTAAAATCGAGTAAATTTGCAATAATGTTCAAATATTGCACATTTTTGCAAACGTGTGGAAATCGAGTAAGCTTTCAATATTTGAACGTGTTGAAATCGAGTAAATTTGCAATGTTGTTCAAATATTGCACATTTTTGCAAACGTGTGGAAATCGAGTAAATTTTCAATATTTGAACGGGTTGAAATTGATTAAATTTTCAATTTTTTAACGTGTTGAAATCGAGTAAATTTGCAATATTTGAACGTGTTGAAATCGAGTAAATTTGCAACATTTGAACGTGTTAAAATCGAGTAAATTTGCAATATTTGAACGTGTTGAAATCGAGTAAATCTGTAACATTTGAACGTGTTGAAATAGAATAAATTTTAAATATTTAAACGTGTTGAAATCGAGTAAATTTGCAATATTTGAACGTGTGGAAATCGAGTAAATTTCCAATATTTGAACATGTAGGCCTACACATGACGTAAGTGTGAATTGTTCGTATGTTGGACGCCCATAAATCTCAATTGTTTTTCTTAAATAACGATTTTTGTAATAAGGTTAAATTTACGTAAATGAAGATGTCATAATTTCGCCATAAGCAGAGGAGGGGTCGTAAAAAAAGTGCCTGTACAGTAAAACCGGTTCAGAGTGACCACAAAAAAATGCTATGTTGGTCATTGTACACAGGTGGTCACTATACAAAGAATGCCCTGAATTGAATTAAAATAATGAACATGTACACTGCACTTATACATGTAGACTGTAATACACGTAGCAAAAAACACAAAACCAAAAAAGTACAGAATCATCATGTCCAAGGGTTAAAGCAAGATGTAACGTGACTCATCTGTGTTATCTGGTCACTTTTTAAGGTACATTTGCAATGTAAAAATTGCAAAAAACACAACACACACTGGTCACTGTACACAATAGATACAGTGTAGGTGGTCACTGGTCATTAAGTTCGTTAAACGAGTTTTTTTTTTAACATATTAACGGCTAGGGCAATATAACCTTCTCGATACACGTCTAGGTTTAATTTGGTTAGCATTTTTGCTTATCGTCCAACAACTCTCGTGTTTTTCAACTTGTTTTTTTTATTATTTGAAGCTGTCGTTAATAGCACTTTGCAGTACGTTTTAAGAGCTCTCTTAATTCGTCGAGATTGCGACTTAGCGTCCAAGCGAGAAATACCCATTTCCTAGAACATATTTTTTTAATGAGACTTAATTAGTGACGTGCACGAAATTAAACGTATGAAATTAATCGTAATTACACGATAGACATCAAAAGCTGCGATCCGTGACACGAGTTGCCCAAAAAAGCTAATTGTAAAGTAATTATTGAATTAAAAGTTTAAGACCAAACTCGTAAGTTTCGCTACTACGTGTGTGGATGAGTCAGTCCGAAAAATAAAGCTTTTTCCTTTTTAGAGGCTAAGATTGCTTACTCAACCTCATCACTGAAAACTAGCCTTTAAACAACAGAACTGGTCCTTAGTCTAATAAATTTTCAATCATGACTCAAATTGACGACTAAAATAGTTATTCTAAAATTAAAATGACTAATTTAGTTTTATAATTGTCAACTGAAATTCAATCGTGACTGAAAGGAATGACTGAAATTGATGAATAATTGGCCTCGGAGCGAGGCTATATTTTTGTGGTTTTTCGACAGGTAAATTGATGACAATATAACCCCGGTTCAAGGCTAATTTTACGAAATTTGGACAGTTTTGCGAAGTTTTCGAGTTTTTGCAAATTTTTCGACATTTTGGCGAATTTTTCGGCAGTTGTTTTTTTAATTTTTAGATAGTTTTGCCAATTATTCGACAATTTTGGGTTTGTCAACAGTCTGGCAAATTAACGACCATTTTGTTTGTTATTTTTCGACAATTGGGCAAAGCTTTCGTGAAATAATGTCGAATATTAGCAAAATTGTCGAAAAAAAATTCAAAATTTCGAAAATTGCTTACCGTAGATAATTATCCCTGTTACATGCATTAATACCAAGTGAGACAGTGGGCCGACCGTTGCATGTATGACTAATAACTAACGAATATTAGTCTCATTAGTCTAGATTACGGTTAACCAAATTCATCATTCAGAACTCATAAGAGCCATGACTAAGGACTAACCAATTTATCGTTAGTCATTAAAAGTTAGAAGTTAGGGCAGTTCGTTTTGAAACCGTTTTGGAAGCTTTTACTACAAATGTAAAAGAAATCCTGTTGCCTGCTTGAAGGCTAGGATTTTGTAACGCTTTTCTACACAAGTAATACATTTTCTAGCCTCAGAACAGATTGTATGGAATTGTTTTTAAGCTTTTCCATGCGCAGAATCTCGAAGGAAATAAATCTGCTAGCTGTTTAGAGGCTAGGATTCGTATTTGTGTTAGGATGGTAATTGAAGTTCATTGACACGAATACATCAAAGAGTTAGCGAATTTATTAGCCATTACAAAAGAAATGAAATTAATAAAATTACGAGTCGAAGAAGTAATTAATTTCTGATTTATCAATCCTGTTTTTAGTTATCTAATAACTTTTTATTATTGAAAAGTTGTTTTGCTCGCTGTCTATCTACAGCGAATATTTAATATTTAATTTCTTGAAGTGTCCAGAATTTGTTTTTTTCCTCATTGCTAATGACGCACTTTTTTTTTTCAATTGCAGCAGGAAAAATGCCATAATTTTGAGGACCCAATTGCCAGTTCGTGTTCATGCCATTATCGGTAAGGGAATTTTGTAAATATTACACATTTTTAGAAAATAATTTCGCAGTAGGCCTACTAAGCAAAATAATTCACGATAAATTGGAGAATTTTTCAATACAAACTTAAGTAATTTTTGGATAAAATTGAAAAAGACCTGGAAACGCCAGGGAACTTGAAAATGACCTGGAAAAGTCAGTGAAGAATGCTTTATTTTGAAAAAGTCAGGGAAATTATGTCAATTTTTCACGTTGTCATTGGTCAGGGAAATTTTTTTAAAACCTGGAAAAGTTGGGGAAGGTGAAATGAAATTTCTGGGGGAACCCTGTAAAAAATATCAGTCCCGTTAAATACGTTTATTTAACAGGATTGATTTTTTTAAGAAATTTTAGCATTCCAGGTGTAAAATGTTAGGACCCCCTTAAGGCTGTCAGAGCAAATATGTTAATGGCATTTTGGCAGGTTATTAAACAGAGAGCAACAGCAGCAGTATTGAGCACTTTGGCAGCCATGTTTGTTTTTCTTTCTGCATAAATTTGCGAGTGATTTTCCAAAGACTTCTTCTTAACCCCTTTCTTGGCCTCGTGTTCGTAAACAGAAGGGCGGGGTCAACGCGTGAGGTCACTGACTTAACACCAGACGAACAATTTGCGAAATAATTTGGAAAAAAAACTAATGCGAACAACAACAAAAATGACAAACAGCAATAAGAGGGTCTGTCAGTGATCTAAAAAAGATAATTTTTGACATAAAATTTATGATTTTCAATAATTTTTTTAAACTTTAGAAAGTTTATGATAAATTTGACCGTTTATGGTAAATTTGAGAAATTTTTCTTTGTCAAGTGGAGAATGTTTGTGGTAAATTTGGGAATTCGTTTGATTAATTGGTGAATTTCGTGATCAATCGGGAGAATTTGTTTTGCTAAATTTAAAACTTTTACAATAAATTCGAAAAATTTTATGGCTAATGTGAGAATCTTCGTGGGAAATGTGAGAATCTTTGTGGAAAATGTTGAGAATCTTTGTTGGGAAATGTGAGAATCTTTGTGGTAAATTAGAGAATTGTATTTGCTAAATTTAAAACTTGTATGGTACATGTAAATGTGAGAATCTTAATTTGTGGTAAATTGGAGAATTGTATTGGTAAATTTAAAACTTTTACCGTATATTCGAATAATGTTATGGCTATAATGTGAGAATCTTTGTAGTAGGCCTAAATGTGAGAATCTTTGTAGTAGGCCTAAATGTGAGAATCTTTGTGATAAATTGGAGAATTTTTATGATAAATTAGAGAATTTTTTTGTGCTAAATTTAACACTTTCATGGTGCATGTAAATGTGAGAATCTTTGTAATAAATTCGAGAATTAATTTTATGATAAATTGGAGAATTATATTGCTAAATTTAAAACTTTTATGGTAGGCCTACATATAATGAGATAATTTTGATGGTAATTGTGAGAATTTTGTGGTGAATTTGAGAATTTCTGTTAAATTTATCTTTTCATTGTGTTTATTTTTTATGGTAAAACTGAATGAATGCTGCCTCGGAACTGGTTTAAGATTATTTTCTCGAATAGATCTACGATATAGAATAAACTTGAAACTATTTTTAGTATAGTGTGACTTGTTTATGAATGAAATGAAAAATCAAGAGCATATAATTATTAATCATTCAATGAAGGTCTGGCATGCAATTTGACACGTTGTTACATTACTCGAAAAAAAAAACCCAAGCACTCGATTGGTTAAGTATAACTATCGAACAGGTTGTAAAGTAATAAGCGTTTTATAATGTTTCGATCGCACGCTTTTGTATCAATGGCCATTTTTTTCTTTCTTTCCTGTATTTATGATAATTTGTTATCTCGAAAAAAATCCAAAATCGATAAATTCAAGGTTTCGTGAAACGCACGCATAATTAAATGAAATGAACGATGTAATGCCTAAAATTAGGTTTTAAGGTTAACTCTTCGGCCGCCATCTTGGTTTTTATAAAAACTTGTCTTAAGATAAGGAGAACAATTTAAGCTTTTATGATAATGAAAATATAATGTAACAATATAGATAATGGGTAAAATGAAAGTATATTTCATGATTCGATGAGATAACGATGCTAATGATTTAACAACTTTGTTTCTTTATCTTTTCAGAAAAACTGATGCATTCGGAAGGTCGTGACCTTCGAAGATCATTGTTCTCGCTGAAGCAGATCTTCCAGGTAAGTCGGCTTTGTTTAATCGCCATAAACTAAAATCTGACAAATTGGCCGTGTGTGGTAAAGCGGTTATATACCCCTCACTAACCCCTTACACACCACTTACCCCTAAAACCCCTCATGCATAAACAATGAAGCGTTTTTGTTTTGTTTTGAAATGTGCTGAATAGTAAGTTTAAGGAAATTATGTTGATCTTATCTAAGATAAGTTTCATTTTCCTGTTTTTTTCTTAGTTTTTACTCGATTTTCCTTACACACATTCTCGTCCTTTTTGCGTCCAGTTATGTTCCTCCTTTCCCATCCTTATTTTCTCTTATTTCTATAAGGGGTCGATTCAAAAAAGACGTCCTCAAATAGGGGGTAGGGGGAATGAGATAGGTTGAGTCACGGACACAATCAGTTCCCAAAGTAAAATGGAAATTGAGCTCAATATCGAAGAGGTGGGTCAGTAAACGGGGTACCTCCAGTCCTGGAAAACCTGAAAATGTCTGAGAACTTAAAACCTCAGGGTCCATTTGCAAACGTTTAAATTTTCCCAGTATACAAATTTGCAAAATTTTCACTTTTCTCGAGGACATTACAAAATTTTTAACGTTTTCCCCAGGACAAATCTTCATTTTCAACTGTTTTCGAGTACAAATTCGTAAGATCTTCAACAGTTTCCGAGGAGAAATTTTGAAAATTTTCAACAGATTCTGAGGACAAATTGGCCAAATTCTCAAGCTTTTCGGAGTACAAAATTTACGTTTTCAGATTACAAATTTGCGAAATTTTCAAAGTTTTCTGAATGCAATTTTTTTTAAAGTCTTGGACGTCCGTATGGGATGTCCTGATTGGCCGGACACAATGCGGACAGGGGGTAGGGGAGAGTCCAATTTTGGGGACATTTTGAGGACGTCCTTTTGAAATACTCAGCCAACTAACTAACCAACCAATCAATCCTCTTTCTTTTCAAATTTTTCTAGCTTTTTCCTTAGATGTTATTGTCGACTCGTACTTTATTTCTCTTCAATTTCTTCCATTTTTATCCTTTCACGGTTTCCTCATTTTAGATTCGATGTTCATCTCGTCAAATATTTTTGATTTCTTCTATTTTATTTTTGCATATCTTTCGTATTTTCCTCAATTTTCTTTCGTTTTTCTTTGTATTGCTTTCCTATCTCTCTCTTCCTTGATTTTTTTCCTACTACACGTACAGTATGTTTCACTTTCTCTCGTTTTTTCCTTTCATAATTTCCCTAATTTTTTCTTGGATAATTTCCTCGTTTTCCACGTTCCTTCACTTTTCCGTCATTTTTCTTTTCGTGATTTCATATTTTTCTTTTTTGATCTATTTCTTTCTTATTTTTTCGATATTTTCTCGCTTTTCTTTCAATATTTTTCTCATTTTCCTCATTACCTTTCGATGGGTTTCCTCGCCCTTTTTTTTCTTTTCCACCAAATACAGTAAAACTGTTAAGAGTGACCACCAAAAAAATGCTATGCTGGTCACTGCTGGTCATCACTTTTTAAGGTACATTAGCAATGAAAAAATTGCAAAAAAGACAACACATTGGTCTCTGTACAAAATAGACAGGTGGTCACTGGTCACTATACAGAGAAATGTACAGCAGAAAAAACAATACACCAACAATGGCCAACATAAACAGGTGGTCATTACAGTCTACATGTATAAATGCAGTGTACATATGTTCATTATTTTAATTTTATTCAGGCATTCTTTATATCTTGACCACCTGTGTACATTGACCAACATTGCATTTATTTTTGGTGGTCACTCGACTTTAACAGGTTTTACTGTAAAATCAAAAATAATCGAAATAACGGTATTGTATGAGCCATCATCCCAATGCCAGGCGTTGTTTTTTATGGGCGTAGGGCTTAATTTGTCCGAATGACGTTAAATGCGGATGGCGGCCATTATGGGGTACATTTATTAGATCGAGATAAAAGGGGTTAAAGAGCGCTCTATTCCCACCCTTGTTTCATTATGCCAGAAGGTCATTCACTATGCGTGCTAAAAAGGCCATAAGGCTGTTTCTAGAGAAGACAGGACTAGCGGGTGGGGCATTCAAACAACGTGATTCAATTTATATGGCAAATGCATCGGGGATAAAGTTACCTTGGACGGACTAAATGACACACCCCGATTTTGGTGCCTATTAAAGGGCGGGGTCCCCTGTCTCGATATTATTTTCCAATTCGGTCAAGATTTTGAGCCAATTTTGAGGACGAGTTTGCGAGATGTGTAAAAGAAATGTTAGACTAAAAAACAGGAAATTTTGTAAAATAATGATTGTTTAAATCAAAAATGTAAATTTTCGAGGACGAGTTTACGAGAAGCGTTTTAAATGTTTGACTACAAAATATGCTGGAAAATAATGATTTCACCAAAGCTTGTTTTGATAAAAAAAGTTTCGATCAAAAATTAAAATCAGTCATTTCTAAAATTACAATATATATATATATATTTTTAAATCATACTAAACTGAAGTAGTTTCTGGAAAATAATTCAATCAGTTTTGAGGACGAGTTTGCGAGAAATGTTTTAAATGTTGGCTTAAAAATAAGATATTTTTGGAAAATAGTGATTTTATGGATGGTTGTTTAGATCAAAAAATGTATGGTCAAAAATTGAAATCAATCTTATTTTTAAATTGCGGAACTTTTTTAAATATCATGTTTTAAATGTAAGTAATTTCTGTAAAATAATGCACATTTAAGGATACTTTGTTCACAATTTTTTTGGGACAAAAAATGTGACATCCTTTTTTTTGTTTAAATCAGTACAATTTTGTTGAGCTCAAAACTGAAATAGTTTTTTAAAAATAATTTTAAAACATTTTTGCAAACCATTTTTGATTAAATTGGAAACTATTTTTAATTTAAATTTGAACCTATTTTTTAAAAATTGTAACCAGTTTTCTAGTTAAAATTGGAGTTAATTTTTTTAATAATTGTTGTCTATTTCTGTTTAAATTAGAATTCCAACCATTTTTGATTTAATTAGAATTCCAACCATTTTTGATTTAATTAAAATCTATTTTTAACTCAAATTTGAACCTATTTTAATTGCCGTCTATTTCTTTTTAAATTAAATTCATTTTTAAAAATCGCTAACCCTTTCTATTTCAATTTGAATTCATTTTTTTTAATATAGTATCCAGTTGTTCAAATTGGAAATCTTTTTTTCAATTAGAAATGCATACTTTTTTTTAATGGAAAATCATTTTCGTTGAAATTAGAACCAATTATTTTCTTATTTATTTTTTTTTATTATTATCATCAATCGGAATATGTATTATTAAATTATGGTTTATAATTTTTATTATCTAGTAATTTAACTTTCAATGTATTCCCCAATTGTTGAAATTTGATCGTTATCTTCTTTAAATTTGTTAGGAGAAATTACTTTAGAATAACTTTAGGAAAAAAAATTGCTAATTTTATAGATATTCAAGATTGGTTTTTGGTCAAAACCACTCCATCCCCCATCCCAATTCTCTACAAAACGCACTAAAGCTGACTCAGGACTTGGTCTATTTTTACCCCTAAAATGTAAATGATGTCGCGAAATAAGTTCATGAAAAAGCAAAATTAATCCTACGCACGCATCGACTCGTTTTGAAAGCCTGGAGATCATTGATCGTCTCTTTCACATCCGACGCATTTTTTTTATTTAATTTATTTAATGTTTTATTTTAACGCCTGTCTAACCTGTTTTGTTTCTTAACGTTTGTTTCAATGATATTGCGATCAACTGAACACTTTCATTTTCGATCATTAGCGTGAGGGTTCACTAATTACAAGATTTTGCTTAGTCTTATGCTCTCATTTAAACAGTTTCCAACTGTGGAAATTTTTGTTGAGATTTTTTCGATGTTTGTATTTTTTAATTATTTCTTCTGTTATTTGTCATTTTCAAATAAATTTGAATAGGTTCAACCATCTTGGAATTTGCGACGATGTTTTTTTTTAATTTTCAGTAATCTTGATACGTTTTTTTGATAATTTTTTTTAATATTTCAGGATGACAAAGATTTGGTCCACGAATTCGTGCAAAACGATGGTCTTGCGTGCCTTATCAAAGTTGGTTCGGAGGCGGATCAAAATTACCAGAATTACATTCTCCGTGGTGAGCTGTCAATTTAGTTAGCTAGAAAATCTAATGATTTTATGTAACATATTATGACAAATGTAAAAATTGTCATTTTCGTAACAATTGTGATAACTTTTAAAAACACTGCCGCCATTTTCAGAAAACTTTTTTTTTTAAAAAAAAACCGTATCAAACGCATGAAATAATTGTACCATATTTTACAAAATGTTAATATTATTAGAGAATCTGCCTCTAATTTTTACAAAAAATTAGTACAGTTGGTAGAAAATTACTCGATTTTTATTAAAACTGTAGGCCTATATGCTTTTTTTTAAGCGTCGCTCTATTCTTATATAACTTACATTATTGTGACACAAACTGCCACTTCTTTTTTTTGGATATTTTTGGATAAATGCTACTATTTTTTTAGAAAAAACATTTTCTTTTCAAAAGGGTGACAGTTTAGCGAACAAACGCTACACTTTGGCAAAATTATAACTGCTTTAAATAAAATGTTGTAGTAAATTAAAAAAAAAAAAAATAAAAAAAACGACAATTTTTATAAAAATTACCCAATTTTTTAGAAATATCGGTGACTAAATAAAATTAATAATAAAATATTTATTTAATAATATTTAAATAAAATATTTTCAGCTATAACTCGTTAAAATGTAGCGCGGCTTGCGTACGAAAAAAAACGTTTATGAAAATATGAAAAGTGTGAATTAAAAACTTCTGATTAAAAATGACATGTCGTGCTCATCTTTTTATAAAATTTATAAAATTTCAGCTTTGGGCCAGGTGATGTTATACGTGGATGGCATGAACGGAGTCATCGATCACAACGAAACCATCCAGTGGCTTTACTCTCTGATTTCTTCCAAGGTGAGTTATAAAAATATTAGCAATAATGCTCAATGAGTATTAATTACGCGCGTGTCACGAATGTTAATTGTCCAAGTTTTGATTTTTCAGTATCGATTGGTGGTGAAAACTGCCTTGAAATTGCTTTTGGTGTTTGTCGAATATACCGAATCCAATTGCCTGCTCCTGATCAATGCCGTGAACTCGGTGGACTCGACGAGAGGTTAGTTTTTGAGCGTTAAATCTTAAATCTTACAGTTTGGGATTTTTGGAAATTGACTGAAATGTTATTTTTTGGCAGGTGTCAAACCGTGGACGAATATCATGTATTTGTTGAACGAGAAGGACTCGGTGGATATGGAATTACTCATATTTGCTATGACTCTAATCAACAAGGTATATTTTGTCTCTTTCTCACCTCAGGAGTACGGGGAAATACAGCGAAGATAGATTTAGACATAAAATGAAAAATTTTCAATGAAAATGTTTTTTTTACGGATAACGAAATTGTGAATTTCACGTTTTTTAAATTTCTCTAGCGTCAATTTTAAATGAACTGAAAACTTAATTTTGTCGTTGTTAGCGGATTACCGGTAGAGACCCTCTTAATACAGTTTAGGCTTCGTTCGATTCTAAAAGTACGCTTTTCTTGATATTTCGAGCAGATGCTTAACGGCATCCCTGACCAAGACACGTACTACGACGTGGCCGACTGTTTAGAGGAGCAAGGTATGGAGCGCATAATCCAGCGCTACATGTCCAAGCAGGGCACCGATTTAGACCTTTTGCAGCAGTTCCAAATCTACGAGGTATAAACCCATTTCTTTGATCTTGCTCTAAAATCTAAAGATCTCGCTTGACTCGCTTCAATTTCTGCTTCGCAGGCTGTGCTCAAGCAAGAGGACGGTGATGAGGATGGCCCGGTTATTCCACTCGATCCTAACTTCAGGTTAGTCAATGACCACTGCCTTAGGCGTTCGTAGCTAAAGGACCTCGAGCATGGCCTCTTTCTATCAAGTTGTCCCATCAATTAATGCACAGACACCTGATTTCGTACCGAGAGAGTAGGCCTAATGCAAACTTTTTTTTTTGGAAGAAATTTGAGAATGAGGAGTTTACCAATATTATTAAAAATGTCGGCCACCTTCTCTTATATGGCAGGTGAAATCGATACGGAATTACGTTTAATCAACTGTACGTTGGTTTTCATAACTTGGAGAAACTCGTAGATTCTAAATTGGCCAAATTATAATTCTTTCGTCATCTATCATTAATTCAATCAATGTGCCAAGATTAGATCGCGAGTATTTTTTTTTATTGTCATAAGTCAATAATTGACCAATTGAAAGTTATTCTCCGATTTGACTTTTTGGTTTGTTGGCTGGTATTTTGCATCTTTTTGGTAACTTATCGACTGCCAACGTTCCCAAAACAGTAGGCAAGTTCCGAGGAGCAGAAAATCACTCGACGACAATGATCGAAGGAAGAGTAGGCGACATTCTGTGGGCAATGTTATCATTACTCCTCCAACGAGGCAAATGGTCAGCAAACTTCCAGTCACCCCCGAAGAGCCGTTGAAGAGATGGAGAAGGTAAAATGAAACATGTTCGTAAAAATATTAATGAAAATCTCGTCGCTTATCTGTCATATTACAACTTTGCAGAGACGACAATAAATCCGGGGACTTGACCAAGAGAAACGAAATCAAAACCAACGGCACTCACAAAGAAATGAACGGTTCTCGCACAGATATGAACGGTTCTCGAACGGAGATGAACGGTTCTCGCACTGAGATGAACGGCACGCACATCGACATGAACGGCACCCACTTGGAATTGAGCGGTACTAGAATGCAGTTTGTTGTCATTTATTTTTGTTAGTGAATCCTTTGTTGCCACTCACGCTAATGCTTTTCTTCCATGTCTTAAATTCTTTGTCGCAGATTTGAACGGTGTCACGCCAGGCTTAGCCAGGAGACGGAGAGAGCGTGATGCACGTCACAGATCGTTCATCAAAGAGCAGGAGGGCACTGGAACCTCACCGGGCGACACCTGTGAAGATGTTAGGCCAATAATGTCACTTTCCATTGGTAAGTATATTGGAAAGCTTTCTTTTCTACCCCCAGTTGTTGCATTTTTGAAAACCTAAAAAGTGTACACATCCTTCAATGGTCTAACAGGCCCCTCGATAAAATTACAAGAGCCTTTGATAGTTTGAGGTGCCCTCAATGGCCTTTGCTGGCCTTCTTTAATAAAGTTGTTATTGAGACTCGTCTTCAAACACTCGTGCAACTAATAAGAATTAACACTATTTAGAATTAATTAAGGAAACGTTTTTATCTTCTCAGATAAACCTTTAATGGAGAGGCAGAGAGTCCAGATTGAAGACGAGAATCGAAAGAACCGCGAGATCTCCAAGATCCCTTGCAGGTTTGTGGACGACAAGGCCAAAGTCGTAGACACAAACAAGATTGAAAACAACCAAAGATTCGCTCCAACGACTCGGTCACGAAACAACAAGGAGGTCACAACGGAGCACCCACCGCCAGTAATGCGGCAGCAGGAAAACGGCCTGGCGACCACCACCAACAAGAAGTCTTGGATGTTGTCCATGATGTACTCCAAAAGCCAGGATGAGGAGAACAGGCGCTTGATGGAAAGCAAGATGATACCAGAGTCCTCGCCGGTCAAGGAGAACGAAAAGTTGTCAGGCAGCATTTCTCCCAGTCCGAGAATTTCCCAGGCGGAGGTGTTCGACCTGCGTCGGGAAGGAACCGTCAAGGATATCCAGAAGAAGCTGCGCACCCAAGAGTCGCTCACCAGTCCGACGGACAGTAACCACATCGGGGACTTCAGCGGACTGGTGAACAAAGCCAAAGAGGGTTTAAACAAGAGCACGAGCAGGACGGAAGTCAAGTCACCCGGCGTCTGTCCCTCTGGAACTCCTGAGTCAAAGAAGGCCGAAAACGACTTCCAGTGGGAGCAGCTGATGAAGACGCTCGACCGGCCGCTGCGCATCAAGGATATGGATTTCACCGACCTCGGTAACGAGGATGACATTGATGTTTTCAACGGGGGCATGTCCAACGGTATGCCGAACGATTATCCGCCACCTCCTAGTCTCATCCCGGTCTTCGGGATGTCCGGTATTCCAGGGGCTCCTCCGCCGCCGCCTCCCCCGCAGGCTAATGGCACGCGAGGACCCCCTCCTCCTCCGCCGCCTTTCGGTGGACCCGCGCCACCTTCATTTGGCCCGAGAGGTCAAGTTCCTCCCTCCTCAAGTGGCATTCCTTCGCCTTTCGGATCGAGGTTCGGTCACGGGCCTCCTTCCAATGGCGTCTCCGCCAACAACACGAACCATCAGCAGCAGCAGCAGGCTGCGAAAACCATTAAGAAGAACAAGAAAACGGTGAAACTTTTCTGGAAGGAAGTGAGGGAGGATCCAATCGTGGCTGTGAAGATGAAATCTCTGATTTGGGATGAACTGAAGCCGGTCAACGTGGACACGCAGAAGCTCGAGCACCTATTCGAGAACAGGGCCAAGGATCTGATGAGCAAGGTAACACCCGTATTATTTTTGTCCGTAATTTTTTTTTGTTAAGAAAGTCTACCTGTGATCCGTGGTCGACGGGAATTAAGACTTAAGAGAATTGATTTGTTAATATGAAATTTACATTTTCTAGTTATTTAACTTCTGATATCTATGGATAAAAAAAATGTTTTCGAAAATGTTAATTAAAAAAAATGCAAACACTTTTATTAAATTTTGCAATTAAAAACTAATCTGCGGTTGGTTTAATGCTATGCTTGACCGATGTTTGACTTGAATTTTACGCAGCCGAATGTATTTCCAGTAAGTAATTCGGGCTAACAATCGATCAACTCGATATTTTGCTTGGTGCACATTGTTAACACGGGGATGCTTTAATTTTCAGGCATTTTAAACACGATTAAACGTATTCGAGGCGTTAATGTTTAGTTATCGATCAATAACCAGATGCCGTGCATTTTGCTCGCATAATTCACTCGTCGTTAGCTAATCGACGCGAATTAGTTTTGTTCTCGTTAAGCCTAGGTCTGCACGATTGTTTGACGTGTTTTTATCGAAACTAAACAAAATGTTGTGTTTAACGAGAGCTCATTTTAATGGGGACAATAAGCTCAGCAGCAAACTCTCGAATAAACCAATATAATTTGGAATTCATTATTTTTGGATAAAATTGTCGTATTTTGCACAAGGTTTTTGCACATTTTTTTTAAAATATCTATGTTTGAAAAGTCATATCATTATTTGTAAGAAAAAAACCCATTTTAAAAAAACTATTGTTTGAAAATAATTGTTTTTATAACATTACTATAAATTATATTTTTGAAATATCGACTTATTTTGAAAACTTGCGATAAATTCAACTATTTTTTTACAAAAATACCGAAGTTTTACCTAAAAAGGACATTTTTTAATTAAAAATTAAAATTTCATTAGATTGCAAATGTTTGAAATAGAAAAAAATTTGATGGATAACTTTTGAAAAATGTAATTACTCGGTGTAAATCTTTTATTGTTTTATGAAAAAGTCATTGTTTTTAAAAAAACAATTGATCCCAATATTCTTAGATTATTAATCTGCTGTATTTTTGAAATTTCATTGCTTTAATACTGGATTATGGTAATTTATATTTACCATAGGATAATTTATGGTAATTTTACAATACCGATATCCAGCATGTACTAATTCATATTTTAGTTTTAACAGAATTAAGGCAACTTAAAAATTAAGTTCGTTTATTAGCCAAGCTATATTTAGTGGTCGTGCGAGATCGCAGTATTTTAATTACGAGCATGATAATGAATAGATGTTTTATTTTTTGCTAATTTTCGTTCTTTCTCTTTATCGTGGTTGAACATTGGCATGATGAAAATAAATAGCAAGAGGTAAGACATATTTGCGCTAAATATTCGTCCGATGGATTTCGGGCTCCGATTTGTAATCGAAAAACCGCAGTTCGGTAGTCAATTGATTCAGAAATTTCTCGAGTTTTTGGAAAAAACTTTTACTTTTTCCAGTTTTAGGGGAAAATTGGGTGAAAATTTAAAAACGATCTAATTTAATTATTTATTTAATTAAATTTAACTACCATCCAAAATTTTTTGATTACAGATCTGGCTCGAACATTCGGTTAAAAAACCTAGGTTCAAAACCTACTCTACTCGAATTTACACCCCTTATCGTAGTTATTTCTCGTAGTTGAAAATCCTCCATTTCTCCATCACTTCACCGTTCTTCTTCAGTTTTGTTTTCATTTTTTTTCACTTTTTAAAGTTTTTTGTTTTTGTTTTTCATAAACCACTTTGCTCGAGTTGGACCTGTTGCCGAAGCTCCATTTTCTCCTTTTTTTAATTTTTTTTTATTTATGCAATTGCTGCAAGATTTAATTTATTTTAAACAATTCTTTTCCCATTCGATCCCACAAAACGTGTTAGAACGTTAGAACGTTTTTTGTTATAAATTCGTCGGTTTCTTTCCTTTTCTAAGATCGGTCTAGGATAAAATATTCCGCAGTAAAAAATTGTTTTTTTCCAACTTAGTTTTAATATAAAAGTACAATATACCGAATTTTATCAGATAAATTCATGGTTATTACATTATATTGAAGTATTTTATGTATTTGTTTTTTTTAATAAAATGTAGTTCAAGAATTCTGCTATTTGTAAAAACTTCAGACAGACTGTAATTTTTTTGAATTTTACTTAAAAATAATTTTCAATGAAAACTAAAGAAAAACTAAAGAATTCTGAAGTTTTACTAAAGTTATATCGAAAAGATATTTTCAATGAATACAAAAGAAAAAGTTTATGCAAAAGAAATGCAAAACTAAGTAATATTGAAGTTTCACTTATCAAAGTCATACCATACTTATAATGAAAAATAAAAGTATAATTTTTAAGTTTTTAATAAATGAACTGCGGTAAATTTTCTCCCAGTTCGAAGCACGAAAGGTTTCTTCATACTCGCTCCAGAAATGCCGCATTTTGCACGCTGCAGCTAATCTTTTCACTCTCGCCTTTTCTTTATCTCTATTTTCGCACGCTCCGTACCGCATGTCCGTACTCAAGCTCCGCACGCTATCTAACCACTGTTTTAGGAATGTTAAGCCATTGAATTTTTGCTAATATATCAGGCTCGCGCTTGTGCCGCGACCAACATTAACCCCATCTAATTGTCTTCCCATTGACGAAAGCAGAAGCAGCAAGAGATGAACCGAAACAAGGAAATTATCGTGTTGGATCCGAAGAGGTCCAATGCAATCAACATCGGGATGACCAAATTGCCTCCGCCTCGTACGATCAAGACGGCCATCCTGAAAATGGACAGCACGATCATGAACCGGGAAGGAATCGAGGTCTGCTAAATTCAGAAAAAAAAAAAACGTAGGCAGGCAAACCCCAATTTTCGGATTCCACGTTTTCCGTGTACAAATTTTTAAAATTCTCAAGGTTTTCAGAGTACAAATTCTCCACATTTTTCGAGGACAAAATTGCAAAATGTTTCACTTTTTCCGAGCACAAATTTTTAACATTTTCCGAAAGCAAATTTACCAATTTTAAAAAATTTTCATGCAATTTTTTTAAATTTATTAAAAAAAATTGGTCCTTGTGTGTTAGCTCGACTACCGATCCCGGAAAGCATCGAAGCTATGCAGGAAAACACAGTGGCATTTTCATTTTCGGCAAGCTAATAGTGATTAATTGTAGCTATTCAAGAATTTTGGCTGCTAGAAAAGTGTTACTGCCGTTTATTTCACTGCATAAGCCGCTAATATTTGTTATTGTAATGATTTATTACCTGTAGTTGAGATCAAGCCGAAGTGTGTTTTCCTGCATAGCTTAGATGCTTTCCGGGATCAGTAGTCGAGCTAACTCACAAGTACCAAAAACTTCTACGTTAATTTTCAAAATTGTCGTTAGTCAATTTAAAAAAAATATTTTCCAGTGTCAATTTTTCACGTTGTCATTGGTAAGGGAAACTTTTTTAAAACCTGGAAAAGTCAGGGAAGTTGAAAATGAAATTTCTGGGGAACCCTGTGCGAGTTCTTCATCCTTTTCATAAGTCGGGGTTTGCCTGTGCTGTTCTCTCCCAAATTCCTCGATTTTATATTGCGGCTTTTCTGGTTTCTTGAAGAAAATTTTGACCATCATGATGCCCACTGAAGAGGAGCGAGCCAAGATCATGGAGGCCCAGATGGGCAATCCGGACGTGCCTCTGGGCTCTGCGGAACAGTTTCTACTCACGTTAGCCTCCATCAGCGAACTTCCAGCGAGGTTGAAATTATGGGCCTTTAAGCTGGATTATGATATCATGGAGCGGGTGAGGAAATTAGTGTGCTGTTAACTCTCGTTATTGAAATCTTAGTTTTAGACAAGTTTGCCGAAGCTAAACCTGTTTATAACTGCTCCTTAACTGTTCGTTTGACAGGAAGTTGCTGAACCCTTGATGGATCTCAAACAAGGATTAGACGAACTTAAACAAAATAAAACGTTTAGGAGTATTCTTGCCACGCTTCTTTCGATTGGAAATTTCCTGAATGGCATCGAAGTAAGCGATTGTTTTTCATTATTTTATTCGTATGTTACTCGACTCATCGATAGTTTTAAGACTTTCTTTGTTTTTACCCGAAGATGATGAAATCTCCCCTATGTTTTTAGGCCAAGGGATTTCAAATTGATTATTTAGCCAAAGTACCTGAAGTCAAAGATACCGTTCACAAACATTCACTCTTACACCACTTGTGCCATATGGTTATGGAGAAGTTTCCAGACACCAGCGATCTCTATTGCGAAATCGGAGCCATCAGTCGGGCTTCGAAGGTAAGCATCGATTGCAAAACTGTCACCAGGTCTCATGTTTAGGCATAGAAGTTTTATTGTGGTTTTATTCACACTATAGTTTTATTTTTATAGAAACTTTCCTGATATTTTGCTTTTATTTAAAACTTTTTGACGTTTGGATTTTCTTAAAATTTTCTAGCATATACTGTTCTATAAAGTTTTTTACCATCTCATTTTTAACAAAACCTTACTGTATTCCCGCGCAAACAACGGCATGGCACTATAGCCCGGGGATAACAAAAAATCCCTTTTCACATTTTGTTCCATGC